>APFE031661486.1:123882-202591 GCA_000404065.3 Pinus taeda
GATTTAAATATTATTATAGATTAAAGAGGATATATATTGCAATATAAAAGTATAAATAAATTATGTGGAGAGTGCGGTGATCCAATTTCTATTTAACTTCCCATTATCATCTTTTAAAAATTAATAGCACTTTAAAGTCGCATTATAGACAACTCCCTTTTCAATTTCAATAGCTTCTCAAAATTTCCTATAATGAAAATGTTATTTTGATTAAAGATCAAATTAGTGTTATTTTGATTAAAAATAAATAACAAAATTATCGTGTTATTTTAATTAAAAATAAATAACAAAATTATCGATATTTTTACGTGGAAAGCATTACGAAGATAAGTGACACGTCACTTCCACTTGGATTTGAATGATGGCACCGTGTACCTCCACCGATAAGACATTTCAATCCGAGATGGCACGTCGGACCTTGGTTGAGTGGACATCCCTGGAGCATGCGGATACTGTCGCTGTCACTTACAAAGTCTGTTGCCCCCACCATTTGGGTTCCCTAGAGACTAACGCTACTCTTAACATTCCCCTCACCCGACAAAACTCCACTTTACATCACTAATCTAAGCCTTCCCATGCCCTTCCTAAAGGTTTTTACCCCTAATTCTTTAATAATAAATAATATTCAAAGGCTAGTGGCATACAATATACAGCTGTACGGTGGGTACCGAGTTCGAATCGTTTTGCGTCTCGGGGGAGAACACCGATAAAGAATGAGGTGGTCCATTTCTAGAAAAGCAAAAAGCAGCAGGAAGGCTGTTGAATTCTCAAAGCGAAATCCAGGAACAACAGTGATATGCGCAGCAGCGTTGAATTCTCCCAGCAAGATCCAAGCGAGAGGTCCGAGTTTCGATTCTAGAAGCTGCCAAGCTTCCCCCATGCTGTGCCTTTTGGTATGGTCGCCTATGACAGCTTCAGAAAAACCGAGTAGGCGTCGATGTCTTCTCGAACCGACCGTGATTTGAGGAGAGTTTTTTTTTCCCTCAGCGGCGGCCACGCTGCTGGGAAATGATGGCAATTGAGAATTTTTATGGTGGTGGACCCTGCAGGGTTGCCCAGAACCCTGGTTCTGGAAATTATGGCTCGTGAGTAGTGGCCGGCCGTCTGTTCCCACCGCCAATACACGGGCTGCTGCCTCTGTCTTTTGCTTTTTGCTGTGCGTTTTGGTGGGGCACGGGGCACGGGACCCAAATAATTCAATCCCCACTCTCCATTGCCTCCATTAAAGCTCACCTCCACTGTCTTTCTCTGAATTCCATAGGAAAAGCTTCTCGAGCGATTATTCCTACAACAAACTAAAGTGAGAAAGCGAGCTGTACCGATATTAACAGTCACGTTAGAGCAGCATCTCTTTTGGATTTGCTTTCCATCGCTTTAATTTCTTCTTGGATTCTTCTTAAGCTGTCTTTAAAATTTATTATTCCTTCCTAGCTCCCGAGCAAAGTTTTATCAGCTTTTAGACATTGGAGAACTTAGTCGATTGATCGAATCCAATGCAGTCTATACTGGTTTATGCTCAGCATTTTGCTTTCGAGCGGATCGCTTAGGATGAAAGATTGTTCTGAGTATCTGCTTTTGTGTCTATATCTTTCCGTTTATGTTTTCTTTGAACGTCCTTTCTTGGAATGAAGGTCGATTATTTGCAGAAATTTTAGGGTTTTAAGATCTCCGTGTTTTCCATTACCCATGGGATCAGGAAATATAACAAAGGGCCTTCCCTTTTAGTGCTTTGGTCGTGCATTCATGGCTGCAATATCGTAGACAGTCTTAAATATCTACGTGTATTGCTTAAATTTCATCTAATCGGCATACCTATGGCATTGGGAGATCGGTTCGAAGAATCTCTAATCTGGTCCGTCGCCCATGAGTATGCGGATTCGAACACTGTATCTGACGAGGAGGTGGAGGCGCTCTCCTTTTGCGACCTGCCGATTACACAGGGAGTAGAAGAAGCAGCATGTGAATGGGGCAATACTGGATTGCGAGAGCGGCGGGATTCGAACGCGGGACGTTCGGACCAGGAAGATTTCGAGTTTGGCCCTAACTCCAGCCCTTCCAGGGCGCACGTCTGCCCAGCCGATGATCTATTCTATAACGGTCGGCTCCTTCCTCTTACAGTACAGCAGAGATCTGGGAACGAATGTGACGACATCGCTGGTCAATTTTCATACAGGAAATCAAATTCATACACCGAAAAGCAAGCACTGCTGATGGAAAAGCTCAAGGCGTGGAGATTGCATGATTCAGTCGAGTACTCACAGTTAGATTACTGGAACAGCTCCAGTAAATCCCAGGCTCCACGGAGTAATTTCAGCATAAATTACTCTCAAATTCACAATTCTGATAAATTGCCGCCCCGGCAGCATGCCAAACCAGTTTCTGCGAGCACTAAATCGAAGCAGAAAAAGGCGGTGAATAGCACCGCCAGGCCACCGCCACCGCCGCCAGCTCCCAGCAGCAGCAAATCGTCTCTAAAATGGCAGTTTTTCACTCTAGGGTTGATCAAAACCCCGCCAATGAAACTGGAAGACATGCGCCAAAGACAAGCCGGGAGGCCTAGCAATTACAGTGCGGCTGATAATTCCATCTTGAGACGGTCTGCCTCTTGCAATTTCTACAACGAAGAAATCCCAAAGCCTGCGGAAAGGGAGCCGAGATTGGCAGACTTTAAGAAGAAATCCAAGTCCGTCAAGGAGAATGTAAATCTATGGACAGAGGCCGAGACGCCCAGATCAAAAGGGGTAGGTTGGAGAATGCTGAAGCCACTGGTTGCTTTGAATGGCGGCTGCAGAGCTTCCACCAATTCCGTCATTCAGTGCTCCACCAAGAAGTTCTCACACGACAGTTTGGCAGAGCCCACCAAGGCAAGCAACAGAAGTCTAAATGTATCTCTGTATGACGATCAGAATTCTCCCCGCTGCTCCTCCAAATTAGCGGCTCCTGCCAAAATTGGAGGAGATCGTGTAATAGCATGACATCGGGATTACGAGGTCGGGATGGGTGTGGGATACGGTACACTCGTTGCAGAGTATTTATTATATTAATTTGTTTATAAATAGAATCATCATTCAATGTAATTAACATGGATCAAGCGATGTAATGCAATTATAATGGTTTTTATTAATACTTGAATGCGAATGAAGATTTTATTTATTTCTCAGTGTTATCGAGTATTTATATTTTGTTTATTTTCAAGTCTTAGGAGAAAGAATCATACTCTATATAAAATTTATTTAATTTTCTGGGTAAATTTTCATAATCCAATCTTTGTTATTAAAAATTATATTTAAAAATTAAAAAACACAATATTTAAATTATACTATTTCAATGTAGGATTTAAAGGACACCTTAACATTTTATGATATGAAGATATGAATTAGTTGTGAAGATGAACCACATTTATACTATTTTAATGTATGATTTAAAGAGAAAGTAATAACACGTTAACATTTTAAGATATGAAAATATGAAGATATGAATTAGTTCTAAAGATGAACCATATTTATAGTTTTAGTTTTAAATTTGTAGTTTCAGAATTTCTGAATTATTTAAAAAATTTCAATATACATAACACAAAAATCTCAATTCAAGAAAAAAAAACTTCAATTCAGAAAACACATATATAGTTTTTCAAAACTTAATTTTAGATAAAATAAATGAAAATTATAGTCCAATTGAATTATATTAATGTTTTTCCACATTATCTATGTGATAATGTTGAGTAACTAAATTAGATTAATTAGAATAATTAATTTGTATGTTCTATATTTTAATTAATAAATCAATTTTATAAATATTAAATATATTAATTTCATATAAAAATGAAATTAATAACGTTAAAGTAAATTTTTTTATCTTATAAATTTAAGATTTAAATACTAATTTTAAAATTTAGATTTTTATAATTTATAAAAACAGCATTATTATATATAATAGCTAACATCATTATAATAATACTAAAAAGCTAAAACAATTATTATAATATAAAAGAGTTTATGACATAAATCCATTTCTTTTAATTTAATTTATCAACTAGATCTATATTTATTTAGTACTTTTTATTTATTAAAATTAAGTTTATAGTACTTTCGTTTTACGTGTCTATTATAAAAAAGTTCAATTATTATTTTAATTTAAATTAATTTGTAGTGTAAGTAATAAATTTATTGGATATTAAAAAATTATTTTTGAATACGAATTATATAATTACTTTAAATTATATAAAAGCATTTTAGAAAAGATTGAAAAAGAGTTTGAAAGAGACCCAAAAAGGGTTAAAGACCGAGTCAACTTGGTTATCACTTAACTCTGTACCATCCGGTGGATCAACGTTGCAATATTAAAACTAATCTATTTCATTGATTTTAGAAAGAAATTAATAAATTGGCCCATACTAATTTTTAGAATAGGTTAGAAGACTTAAAAATTCCTTAGTTGAGAATTGTTGAGTGAGGATATATGAGTTTCATTATATAGTTGTATAGTGTCAGAACAGTAAGGGATGGTTGGAAGAAATTATTTACAATAGAAGATTCAAGTAAATTGTCCTTTATTCTCTACCCTTTTTGGTATATACATTCATAAGTTAGAATATTGATTAGAAGGTGTTGGTTGAGTTTACCCAACCCTCATTGGTATAACCATTATCCTTCTTTTTTATGTCGATGACATTGTTCTTCTCGCAAGGAATCCCTATGACCTAAGGAACTATATAAGAATCCTCAAGTACTTCTACTTTAGTATGGATATGATTATGAACACTGACAAAAAAAGGTTATGATGATCAGTTCTAGAAAAATCACTTATGACACTTTTATATGACAACAATAGTTTGGAGGAAGTGCTTTCATACAAATATCTTTACATTGATATTTATCACAAGCTCAATGAAACTATATTGTTGAGAAAAGGATAAATGAAGGGTGGAAAGCTTATTATGGGCTTGAAAAAAATGTAAATTGTTGAGAAAATGATAAATGAATGGTGGAAAGCATTTTATGGGCTTGGAAAAAATGTAAATTAATTGACCTTTCTTTGATAGTTTTTCCACTCTTGTTATCTTATTAACGATGTGAAGTTTGGGGATGTAATATCTATAGAAAATCCTATAGAAAAATAAAGTAGATCCAAAAGAATCTTAACTTATAATCGTAATATTAAAGGAAATACACCATATCCCATCCTTCTTAAAAGGTTGAGCAATTCCTCTATTGGATGCATGACCATGGCTAGGTACTTAATGTACAAGAAGAAGATGAACAACATGGATGACAAGATGCTCCACAAAATTGCTTCCATTCTAATGAAAATCACCAACAACTCAAGCTAGAATGGCATCAAGATGCTAAGTCTTGGCTAAATCATTGGGGAGTATATTAAGATGTCATTTTGTAGGATATATAATATTAAAAATATTATTATATCTAAATTCAAAGAGAATATGTTAAATGATAAAGAATTAGAAGATAAAAGTACACTAATGTACTACAAGGATGTGCCCAAAAGGCGTAGAATAGTTAGTGATGAAAAGCATCGTTAAAGCATTCCTTATGTGAAGGTCGCTAATTCAAAACCTCGTAGATCTAACCCATATATATATATATATATATATATATATATATATATATATATAAAGGAGGTGGTCAATCTTAGTCTTGAATATCAAAAGTATCTTAGTTTTGACTAGCACAAAGAAGAAAATGAGCATTACTAAAACATGAATGAACCACCACAAGCTACATACCAAAACTAGGCATTAGACAATTCCCAAAACACTTTGCAATACAAGAATTTGTCATCTTCGTGACCCTAAGAGGGTTGAAGAATTAAGGCACTTTCTCCTGAAATACCTTGTGTATAACCAAATTAAATTTCAATTTCAAGATATTTGTTACAATATCAACTTTCCTAACCTCCCAAATCACCAAAACTATGATCATCTTCAAGCATGGCTCTTAATATTTTTTAAATAAAAAATAAAATGTTAAAAAAAAAAATCTCATACCTTTTTTAATCAATTTTATTTCATAAATATTAATTATAAACCATATTAAAATATCATTTATAATAAATTAAATAATTCTAATTTTTAAAATCTCATTATAATAAATTCTACTTTATTTTTTTACTTTTAAATCTATAATATATTTATTTAATATAATATTATAAATATTAAATAATATCTTTTTTTAGTTAAAGTATCCATAGGAAATTTGAACCAATGATCTATCTTAAAGAACGCCTTAATAGTACACTCATTTACTATCAATTCAAAACATAATAAACTAAATATTAAATAATATCTATTGAAAGTAATATATCTTATATTAGTAAAACGATAAATTCTGAATAGTGTAATTATTTCCTACTTTAAATATATATACATGAAAAGGACTTGTAATATATTTAAATATATATACATGAAAAGAACTTATAATATATTTGCTTTGTGTCATGATATGATGTGTTCCTTCCAAAATCGATATATAAAAATAATAACATTATTTTTCTTTTCACTACCATTCACTTACTTTTCCATATTTAAGTTTCCTCCGTACGCGTTTTATATTTATCGTGCAAAAAGCTTACGAGCTTGGGATTGTTGCATACATCAAATATCGAAAATTTATATTGTAAAATGTTGTATGGGCAACTTGGATGCGACATCCCAACATATACTAATGAGCCAAAAAGCCAACGTTAGACAATAGAATAGTGGTGGTTACCTTATATTCCTTTCCCTACGTAAAGGGGAGGCCAAATAAAGAATAGTGGGTCGATATGCGTGATCCATGTAATGCCCTTTCATAAATTCAAGGGACGCAGTCAGAGAGTTAAAATATATAAATAAGGATGGGAAATTAGGAAAAGTCATTTTTTTATATGTATTTATTTTATATATATTATAGATTTAACATGAATGGAGAGGATCAAATTTTTTTACGTGTAAATTTTTACAAAGTGCAGAATATAATGTGTAATTTTTTATATACAATAGTGAAATATTTTAATTTAACAATTTTTTCTCTATATAAATATATATGAAGTTGATATTGACATAAATTAGTTAATATAGATATTCAAATAGTTTATTTATATGTTAAGGTTTAAACATCTTACTCACACATTTTTTTTTATTTCTAATTACTTTATAGCATATTCATTTTTTTTATTATAACAGACATTATTTTTCTAACTACTATACAACATATTCATTTTATTTTATTATAGCTAACATTATTTTTCTATTTAGAGCGTAATTTTTTATTTTTTATTTTTTATTTTGAAGGGGCATGTGCCAACTTAATGGACAGACTTACACATCCCCTCATATTGGGTTATAGAATGAGCCTCTCGGCGCAATAATATTTATTTTAGGTAGTTAAACTTATCATAATTTAGGTCGTTAAGCACGAGTGAGGATAGTCATCACTTTTCCCTACTGAGGTGTCTTATTGGCCATGAAATAAATCTTTGGTGGCAAGAACATGGTAATGAGTGGCATGCGGGGTGTTTGTATGGCGAAGGTGGAGGAGGCCTTTGGAGAGCGAGCCTTGCCCTCCACTTGGCTTAGCATAGGACACACGTGGCATATAGCCGTTTCAAGTTACGACACCGTAATGTTGAGGTCCCTTCATATTAATTGCATGAGCTTAGGAGATTGGGTTATTAAGCCCGCCAAGGATTTTGGACATTCCATTTTCTTTGTCCTCTCATGTATGGATTTGCTACCCTATGGAAGATTGGATGCGACAACGAATTTTTCTGACATTTGATCAAGGTTCATTTATGACCTTACCATGATACATTGTCTTAGGATGGCAGAGTCCTCGGGAAAGCAACACACTTGGTGTTTGTCCTAGAAATCGCAGAGAGTTTGGCTCCTCTAAGGTAAAAGTTATATTTTGTTCATAGCTATATATCTCAACTCTATTAATGTTTCAGGGCGGCGAACGAAAGGTGCCATTGTCTCTGGTAATTTTATAGTGCAAGCTCTCCTTTTACGTATTAGTCTATCAGTTGTTTGTTTTGTTGTTAAGAGAAGACTATAACAACCCTGGTTAAAAATTCATGTAAAATATATATAAGACCAAGGTCATGAGACACGTATTTCAAACTGAATGTTGGGAAAAACAACCTAGTGGGTGTTCATTTCAGTTATTATGGCTAAAGGAAATTGGCAAAGGCAAGAGGCATTAATTGGCATTTATTTATGAAAATAATGGAAATTAGGAGAAAAGGAAGGGGAAAGGTCACAGGTTGCATGTGAGGAGGAAAATGAAGGAAAAATAAAGGAAAAATAAAGGAAAATGAAGAAAATAGAGGCCTCAATGATAAAAAGGCTTATGAGGACCAGTTCATAGACTTTTGTCAGTTTTAGCTTGGAGCTCTCTATCTATTCCCTCTCTCTCATACTCTTGGACACTTTGAGTTCTCTTGGAGCACTCTTCGAGGAGTGTCGCATACATGAGATTTGGACAAGAAGGCAAAAGAAGCGAAGGAAAACACAAGAGAATTCGGGATTGATAGCTACAATGGGTTTTGCTTGCAAATATTGAGTTGCATGTATGATTTCTTGTTAGTTTTGGCATGCATGGCACATGCAAGTGGTTCCTTAGTTATGATATGTCATTGGCATGGAGGATTGCCTGGATTGACAGTGGATTTTCCTAGCCTTCCATTTCCTAGATAGCCATGGTGTTGTGGGTATCTTTCATTTTGTTTTCTGGTTGGTTCTCATGTTCCTTTGGCTATTGCTTAAGTTACTAGTTCTTGGAAGCCTTGGTTGGACAACCCCTTTGGAATCCCCATAGCAACTTGGGTTGAGTTACTAGTCCTAAAATCCTTGGTTGGGAAAACGCTCTGGAAGCCCTTGGTGGATTGAGTTACTAGTCCTAGAAGCTCTGGTTGGACAAACTCTATGGAAGCCCGTCAACAGTTGTGGGTTGAGTTACTAGTCCTGGAAGCCCTGGTTGGAACAAACAATCTGAAGCCCTGGACAACTTGGGTGGAGACCAATCTAGTGATGCTTAGTGATGTCTAACCGTAAGGTGGAATCATTGGTTGAGGGTTGAGATTGTTTGGCCTCTGGAAGCCCTGATTTGGTTTTGGTTGATTTGTTTCATGAGATCCCACATTCATGCTTGGAATATGGCACGAGGGTGATTGGTTGAAAGAAATATTTGGTTCAACCAATCTATGGTTGGGTGGTACGTGGAAGTCCTTGACTTGGTTGCATTTTGCATAAGTTAATAAGAGATTATTTCCTTTTGTATTTGATGGGTAAATATACTTGTTCCTATGTGATTGTTATGGTTGTTATATCTTTGTTATTTTTGTTGAATATATGTGGGTTAAGAGGATGTTTTATGACAATCTTGATGTATGGGTCTCATCATCTTTTGATTAACAAATAAATGAACAATGAATATATGACCTAATAGATGATAATGCAGCTATTGGGATAAGACATCAATGTTTCCTTACGAATCTCAGATAAGTATGATACCCCTATGCTCAAATTTGTTGTTATGATTTGTAGATTACATATTTGTGACATGTTTGATGAAATCTTTGTCTTGGATAGTAGGGGTCCAATAAACTCATGGATAAATGTTTTCATTAGTAATCTTGTTTCAATGTTATTTATCATTTATGGAAGTTTCATGGAGTTCTAGGCAGTGCCCTTAGTCCTAGCCCTGAAAATGTGGCACATAATCTAAGGTCACTAGCACAAAATTTCCTAAGAAAGGCCACAGTCGCATGGATTCCTTGTTGTGGGAGCGAATGGAGGGTCCCAGTAGCAGGCATGCCTTGTCATGGGAGCAACTGAGGCTCTAGGGTAGTGAAAAGGCAATTTTCCTTAGGGTTTGGTCACCTGGAAGGGTTGGTTAGCTCCTTTAGGTTCTATAGCATGTGTGGAAGGTCAAATTGGTCTTGTCATGTCGGTCCCACTTCCTTAACTGTACTTGGAGAGTTGAATCATATCATAGTAACACTTAGTCACATGTTTACCCTCGTGGACCGGTTAGCTTGGGTAAATGTGGGAGGAGGGTGTTATAAAGACTGTCCACAATCGTATTTTTATGCTAAAATATCATAAGGTTAGACCAGTTTATGCTCCAATGTTGGTTGTCAATCTACTCCTTACTCTGTCATCCTAAAGCCAAAAGTCTATGCACGAGCCATATGTGTTTTCACATATATAGCCAATGTTTTTCATGTTGTTCTTGCACAATACATTGTTTGGGCCATCCTTCGAACTAGTTGTAACTTGTTGTCCTTCCAATGGTAGATCATTATTCCCTCGACCCCTTTGGGATCTCATTTAATTTCCCTGTACTAGTGTGTGGAGTATGGTATAGTGGATCTTTCTCCATTTGGTTTTAAAATCATCCACTGTTTCATGTTCCATGGGTCGCTTCTGACATTAAAAGGTGACATACAACCTCCTCAAGAATTAACAATTTCTAGTGTTGTATGTTAGTCTAGGGTTCTGGTCAGTAACGGTCTGTGTATCTTTTATTCAAGAAACATTCTTTCAAAGGTTTCTTGACGACCTGTGCTTAGAAGTCACAGTGGATAATTTCAATTTGTCTGTCACCTTCAAATCGAAATTTTGTGTCTTAGAAGGGCTACATTCTCGAGCTGGTTGTTGTAGTTCGTTAAGTTAGTTTTTCCAAATTGTTGTTGTCTAGTTCGTTTACAGGTTTTGGGTTCTTATGGCGCCTCGCCAAAGATTTCCTAGTCATAGGGGAGGTGCTCCAAGGACGTCTTCTTTTAGACATCACCAGTTGTTTGGGTGGGAGTAAGTTGTAAATTTCTTTGATGTTTCTCTTATGGAAGTTAGAAAGGAAATATGCACTCTAGAAGTAAAGGAGTTTGGGGACCAAATGTATCACTCATATACAAAAGTTTGCAGTGGTAACACAAAATAGGTGTCAGGCCCAAGAAAGCTAAGAAAGAGAAGAATGTATTTTCTACATTCTATATCAACTCACCCACAGATGGAGACTGATCCGAACTTATGCAGGAACACAAAAAAATACAGGAGTACACATATACACAGAGATGCAGCAGAAATAAAACTTCATTTCATTAATATCAAAGAAATAAAACATGCTTACATATAGAAATGGAGATAAACTAGCTCAGACGATGGTAGCTTATCTCTGAGAAGAGGTGACGACTACATGACTCTCAACTGTGTTACAATGAGGCTCGAAGGCCTATTTATTATTTAGAAAAATTGGAAAACCATAAACATCCAAAAATGGGCTAACCCTAGGAGATGAAGTGTCAAAATTGTGGTCCCCGTTTGGGTAAATTAGTACATTAACTTCTCAGGGTTGTAACTTTGGCATACGATCTTTGTTTGACGCGCACAATACCTCGTTAGAAAGATCCATCTGAGGACTACAACTTTCAACTACAATCATCAATCAAAGTCTCATATTTTCTCATTTTCTAAAAAACCCTTCATTTAGGGCCTCAAAACGGCTTTGGAACTTCACGACCCGAAAAGCTGCCAGAAATAGTAAATTGTGCTACAATTAAGGAAATTGAAAAACTGAAAGAAACAATGGCAGGGATCTAAGTGGAATAGGTGGGTGACCACCAATATCCACCTGGATTAGAGACTCTTCTTAATATGGTGCTTTGCGACAAACAAGTTGATAACTACAAACTCTTTGTAGGTTAGGAGAAGTTGAAGAGGATTTTGAGGGACATACTTAGACTGAATAGAATGGAGTGCTACATAGTCTTAGATTTAGATAATGACTCAAATATTCATCAAAATGATGAAGCGGTTATCAATGTTCCACCCCTCAACATGGCTAATGCAAACTCCTCTCCAGATTACCTAGTGATCATATTTGACGAATAAGTCCATGTTCGATTGGTTCCTGTCTTTTGGTTTGGAAGTCAATGGTTGTCTTTTGGCTTTAAGATACTATCGTCTACTTCTTAACATGTTACTTTTTGTTAGATTGTAAACTTTGTTGTGTTAGTACCTATGGATATTTTTTTGGTTGGAAATCCACTACTTCAGGTATTATATTTACTATTATAGGGACTGCCCATTAAGTTTACTCGTTGTGATATACCAATCTTAACAGTTGAGTGGTTGCTCTTTTGTACTGTTTCCTAGATGTTACCAATGCAATTTTCTTTTGGATATTAATAGAAATCAGTGGTCATAAATTACAAAAAAAAAGATGATAGTCATCACTTTCTTATTTTATTTTACTATGATTATTCAAGGAAAATTATACCATTTCAAATAATTTATTGGTGGTTTATAAAGGTTATACTTTCGTTCCGGCCAAATGTTTATAAGTTTTGAATGATTACCTTGTTTAATTACATTTAAAGAAGAGATAAAAAATAATTCTTAATCTTACTCTGGGACCAAAAAATGATTTCAATCTAAATAATGTCCAATAGAAGTTAATATCTATTGAAATTTAATACTAGTTAGAAATAGTTAAGAAACTATTAAACCTCTTCTTATTTATTTTCAAAAAAGAATAAGTTACCTTGTTTAACAAGGTCTAAACTCTATATAAGGAAGTCACAACCTATTTTGTGCATAAAACTATATCTACTTTTCTATTTCTTATCATTGTTTCTTGTGATCATTATCAAAACTATTTTTAATGGGAATATACATTTTCTAATACTATTTAATTTTAATTTCATATATGAATTAAACAATATATTTAATATTTAATGTAAGTCATCATGTTATGCGAACAAAGTTGATTCAATTTGAAATTCACTCAATTTCATTCGTGGTTGAATTTATTTGATGAGATTCACAAATATCAAATACGAACAAGTCAAATATGAACATGAATAATTTCATAAATTGGTCTAAAATATATTGAATTTGGTTTCAAGTTCGTTATGAAAAACTGGAAATTCAAAGAGATTCATAATAAAAAACAATAAAATCCTAAAGACTAAAACAAACTTGCTTAAAAAAAATCCAGGTTTTCACTCACTGAATGTTGTCTCTGAATATCAAACTTGACAATGAAAGAGAGATGAATACATGTTAAGCTAGCTTTGGGAAAATGGTGGGGTGTTGTTGTTAAGTTAGATAGAACACAATTTTTTTTAAAATAACATCTTTCATTTTTATTGTTTATCTTTATCTTTAAAATTTTTACATGTTAATTTTTTATTTATACCATACACACTTAAATTATATAAATTTATATATTTATAAACAATGATAATAGAAGTGTAATATTTCAATAAAATATAAAAGTTGAATATATAAAAGAAACATATTAATAAAAATTTATTTTAATCCTTAAAATTTGTTATCATATTATATATTATATATAAGACAACACACACACACTTAAATTATTATATTATATATATATATATATATGTATATATATATAAGACACACCCACACACACACACTAAATTATTGCCCAAGAAGGCATTCTCCACTCAAGTATGGTCTGATGTTGTAATATAATGTCTTGTAAACATTTTTACTGGGGTACCAAAAAAAAAAAAAAAAAAAAAAAAAAAAAAAAAAACTCTACATTAAAATAAAAACAACTTTAAAATAAAATAATAAGGTAAACCTTACTTGGTAAAGTTATTGGTGGTTTTTGACCTCCAAGTTTATGAGAATCGATGGTATTCATGTGGAATATAGTTCATTTAAAGGAAGAATTTAAACCAACCTAGATCCTCTTAACTCAAGATCTACCAAGCGTAGAGAGGGATCAAACCTCTTGAGATGCAAATGGCACTGTGTCGAGGGGTGCTCTCCAGCCAAGTATGGTCAAGATGTTGTAACATAATGTAATGTAAAGATTTTAATTATGTGCAAATAAAATAAAATAAAAATAAAAACAAACTTATACAATAAAATGATAATAAAAATAGTTGAGTCCCAATAGCACAACCAGTTGAGAAAGGGTTTCGTTAGCAAGGCGCCCTATGTTCAAACCTCACTGGGCTACTAAGCACATGCTCTTGGAGGAGACATATGACTTACAAAAAAAATTGATAATAAAAATAAAAGTGACCCATGGTATTCATGTGGAATATAGTTTATTTAAGGTGGGAAATTAAACCAACCTAGATTCATCTTAACTTTGGATCTACCAAGAGCTGAGAGAGATCAAATATCTTGACACGAGAACCTATTTTAGAGTGAAAAGAGATTTGAACCCTCTCGAGGCTTAGTAGATCCAGAGTTAAGATGAATCTAGGTTGGTATATTTGTAAACAGTTATAATAGAAGTGTAATATTTCAATAAAATATAAAAGTTAAATTATAAGAGAAACATATGTTAAATTAAAAAATATTTAAATTTTAAATTTTATTGTCATTTTCCCATGGGGCATAGGGTAGACTTTGACATGGTTTTTTCTTAAGTCATTAAGTGGTGAAAAAGTCACTGGTTTGAAACTCTGTGGGAAAAAATCCAACCATGTGAAGGGTTGGTGTGGCCCAGGTCGAGTGTGATGCTAGTGATTTTGACAATTTATATAACCCTCGATTATGGATACTCAAACCACATATTAGGCATAGGCACTTTGTGGTGAAAGAGTCACTAGTTCAAAAGTTTGTGGGCAAAAATCTAGTCAAGCTAAGAGTTGGTGTGGCATAGGTTGGGTGTGATTCCAAGGTGATTTTGATGGTTTAGATAGCAATGAGTTATGGTTACTCAAGCCATATATTAGGTGTTCTAGACTCATATAATCTAACAAACCAAATAAAATAAAAAATGTTGTCATTTATCGTATGTATATTAATTTTTTATTTAAATCATAAACACTTAAATGATATAAATGTATATATTTATAAGCAATTATAGTAGAAATTTAACATTAAATTTTTATACAATAATAATAATATGAATTTATATATTTATAACATTACAATAAAATTTAAAATTTTAATTTTTATATATAAAAGAAACATATGTATTTTTAAATTATTATTATATTATTAATTTTGTGGATATTTATTAATTATTATTATTATTTTAAAATTTTGCAGATGTTTATTTCAATAATTTATACCATATACACTTAAACTATATAAATTTATATATTTGTAAACATTTATAATAGAACTGTATTATTTCAATTAAATATATATAGATTAAATATATAGAAAAAACACATGTAAATTAAAAATATATTTTAATCTTTAAATTTTGTGGTGGTGTGGTGCTGATGATGATGATGATGATGGTGACGACGATGACGACAACGACGACGATGACAATGACTAACGTTCACTAAGACCAATGCGGTCTATTTGACGTCAAGAAGAAGAATAATCTAATTGTAATTCTTTAGAATCTTATTTCTGTGCTCAAAAAGAAGGGAAAGAAGCGCACCAAGATCATTATAGTTACACTGAATTAACAAGTCAAGAAGATTGGAAGTGTGACAGATGTTAGGGAAATGAAGGTGGATGTAAGTGAGGGTCGGACAATCTAAAAGAAAGTGCTTTTCATCCTCCACCCTCTTAGTATCACAAAGCTGAAAAATTCTATCATTCCAGGGAGTCTTAGGAGTAGATCACCGCCTAGTTTCACTTCGAAGCTCATGAGAATTAGTTCTAATCTTAGCGATGTTCATCTTTTTCTTCGAGCTAGTCAAAATAAAAAGATAATTCTGTTTCTCAAGGGTGGGGTTGATCACCTCCTTATAGTATCTAATTTTCCTTTTACCCTCCATATCCTTATCATCCCATAGCTTATCCTTAAATTTGGAGGTGATAGTATCTTTGACACTATCCTTGCTTCCCTGGATGATCTCCTCATTATCCCCCAATGGTTGAGCCAATACAGAGCATCCTTGTGGAACCCATGCTTAAGGCGAAGGTGGGAGTTTTGACTAAATTTATAAGAAATTTTAGGAAGCCTCTCAGATTCCATGTTGTAAAGCTTCTTCTTATACATTAGATACTTAAACATAGCCCTGCTTTCAATAGGGGAGAAGGCAACTTCAATCAGGAGGATAGGATAGGGGGTATTTCCCTTGATCTTGAGATTGTAGGTTATGAATTTGTTTTGAATCATCTTAATCTTTCTCCATGACTCTTTGGATATACGACAACCCCATACTTCACAACCGTATAGGACGACAAGGTTGACGAGGGTTTCAAGATGAACCTTTTTTTACTCCGAATACAAATATCAACAACCTTGTAATTGTTTTCAAGCTCATAATAAGTTTTCTAGCCTCCAATAATCCTTTTAAATGTTGTAATTCTAGTTGAGCTGATAAGGAATGTCAATACCCAAATATTTATAAGTAGATACCTAATCCAAGAAATTGTTATCATAGATGAAATTTCCATGGGTGATCATTTTGGATTTAATTATCATGATTTTAGTCTTATCAGTATTAACAATCATACCCATCTTGGAGCAATAGTCATGAAGAGTATTAAGCTGCTTGTCTAGGTCCTCATGGATTGTAGCAAGAAGAACGATATCATCAACGTAGAGGAGAAGAGTAATGATAATACCAACAAGCTCGGTTCCTTTGCACCCTACGATTTCCAAATACTCCTCTAGCTTATCGATGTAAATACCAAAAAGGGTAGGGGAAAGGGGACACCCTTGCTTAACACTGATATTGCATTTAATATCTTTAGACCACCCTTCATTTATCTCAAGCTTGGCAACAACCGTCTCATAGAGGCGAATCACAACAATCTTCAACTTAGGAGGAATCATTATCTCATCAAGTTTTTTCCAAAGCTTATCCCGAGGAACAATGTCAAAGGATTTTCTAAAGTTCACAAAGCAACAAAAGAGATTAGCTTTACTATTACAACATTCCTTGGCAATGATCCTAAGGGCGACAAGATGGTCGTTAGTCGAGTGGCATCTCCTAAAACCAACTTGCCCTTTAACTCTTTTACCATGGATCTCAAGCCAATGCCTAATCTTCTTATCCAAAATGAGACCATAAATCTTGGCTAAGATGTGGCTAATCATGATGGTCATGTATTTAGAGGGAACAATTTTGTCCCCATTTTTAAAGATAGGCACAATAAGGCTTTGCGTCCAAGGCTTAGGGAAGCCAGGCTTTACAACCAAATTGAGAAGCTTGTGGAGATGAGGAATGATGATAGATATTCCCAGCTTTAAGATCTCAACTTGGTGTCCTTCAATATCTTTAGCTTTCCCACTAGCGAGCTTATTAATCCCAGACTCAACGTCCTCAAGAGAAAAGATATCTTCCCTAATAGGAGTTCTAACGATGTTGTCCATGGTGTCTGGGGAGTCATACAACTTTTTAAGATAGGTTCCCCACTTTTATAAGGGGATCGAATGATTATCTTTAGATTTACCACTTTTATAAGGGGAGTGCAGCTTTAGAAAGGTGAAGAAGATGCTCTTGTCTCTTATTAATATATGATCACTTCTTTTTAATGAGGGCTTTGTATATACTAATATTTCAGAGCTTTACAATTTCATTAGGAGCGTCTCGAATAGTTTTCTTGGCACTTTTACATTCTTTGTCATACCAAGGTTGAAAGTTCTAGTAATCTTCTTGTATGAAACCTCATTGGAGAACTTGTTAATGGTAGTGGAAAGGGTAGTAGTAAAATGGTGATAAATTGTGATAATATTGTTATTACAAGTCAGGTAACTTAAATCCCTTTCTAATTCCTTTACGAAAATGTCAATATTACTCCGATTGAAACGAGCGTGTCTTTAGCTTTCACTAGTAACCTACATGTGGCTAGTGTGTATATATATCTATATTTTCAAATTATATAAATTTTTATGTTTATAAATAGTTATAGTAGAAGTCTAATATTTTCATAAAATTTAAAAGTTATATATATATTAAAAATATTTTAAAATATTTGTTGTAATTTATATTTTAAATATTGTGTGTATTGGTTTTTATTTATATCATACACATTAAATATTAATTATTTTTTATAAATAGTAATAATAATAGAAGAAGTTGTATATATAATATATATATATTTAAATATATATATATAATAATTTTGTAAATTTAGTTTATCATTATTTTTTAATATTATTTTTATATGAGGATTATACATATTTTTTGTATATTTTTGTGTGAAGGTGGTTATTTCACTGATAAACTATAAATTTCTGATATATTTGTCTAGGGAATTGTTGCATATATGTGGGCAGGTTGTTAGTTCCAATCAACAATTTTCATTAAAAACAAATTTATTATATTCCAAAACATACATATTAACTTATAAGAGTTCAACCACATTAATCCGACATAAACTTTATATATATATGAATTTTTTTTTCAATTTTTAATATGTCAATTTAACAATTTTATTAAAAAGAATTTATTATATTCCAAACTACATATTACCTTTAAGGAGTTCAACCACATTAACCGACATAACTTTATATAAATAATTTTTTTTTTTTCAATTTTTTAATATTTTCCAAAATATTCTAACTTATAAACCTTTGAAATTTCAAAATATAAACTAATACTTACTCCTAATTCTATTTAACTCTTACTTAAAAATATACATTTAATATATTTTTAAAAAATATTCTTCATACTCTCTGATAAAAAAAATTATTATATATATATATTAAATATATACAGTGTAAAATACAAACATTTATCTGTAAAAATAAAATAACTATCACACCTCCCTCTAAATTCCACTGTGAACAAATTCATTAACTTAGATAAATTGCAATTTTATATAAAAGTAATATATAAAAGAAAATAAATTATACGCTTGGTCAACGTTTACAAGGTAATGATTTTGAATCATTACAATGAAAACCTTGAGTGTAATCATTTGTAATCATTTCCCACCATTCTCTAATTGCTTTTGTGTGGACCCAAAGAAATCATCGAGGGCACATCTGAAAACTTCATACGAAACAATAAAGGCCAAAGTTTCTCTTTTATTACTTCTGATATTTTTTGAAAATTATTATTAATAAGTAATTTCACGAAAAGGTAGATGAAGTGGGTGAAGGTATTTGTTTATAAAAATAAATGTCTATATTCATTTTTACATATATATAATATCAGTGTAGATTTAACTTAATGGGATTTCGTAAGTGTTAAGAGAATTAAATTTATTAAAATGTATTTTTTTTAAGTTAAATATAAGAAAAATTCAGTTTTTTAATATTTGATTTGCTTAAGATTTTTTTTTCTTAAATTTAAAATTAATTGACCTAGTTTTTATTATTCTTCTTATTATATAAATCAAAATAATTTAATATCAAATCTATTATAAATTATATCAATTTATGTTAAAATGAACTAATAGTGAATTAATTGATAACTTTTAGATTTAATCCCCAATTAACGATGATCTTTAGTATAAACATAATACATTAATATATAATTAATTAATATAAACAAATTTTCTATGTTAAAAACAGTTATAGATTTAGTTTCATATAGTTAATAATTAAAAATTTAACTAATTAACTAACTAATCATTTTTATTTTATAATATTCAAGTTTTTATCAGTATTTACTTTTAATACCAGTAAAAGGATAATCAATTATTGAAGATTCAATTTCTTAATTTTTGTTCATAAAAATTAGTTAAATATAAGATTTATTTAGTTACAAATAAAAATAATAATAAATAAATTTAACAAACAAACTAATTAATTATTAATCAACTAATTAATAATATTTTTCCTATCTCTTGACCCAGTCAAATGTAGTTGTTGCCCAGTCCTTTCCTTGGTCAATTGTAGTAGTTTATTTCTAGTCGTTGAATGATAGATCTCTCTATTTAACTTGTTGCCATGATCTGGTTCTTCATCTTGTCTTGACGATGAACCACACTTGTTGGTTCAAAACTCCTCGACAAATGAATTTTGATGTGATTATCGCCGAAAACCTTCTTAATTAAGATTTGATTTCTCTGGATACTTGGTAGATCTAGAGTTAAATGGATTTATACTAGCTCTTAATAACATTATTTATATTTAGATAAATTTTGCATATTTATATATAAAAAATATTCTTATTCTTATTTTTTATTTTATTTAAAATGTTGAATATATAGTTACATATATATGCTCTTGATTTTTTTCTTGGCACCTTTCATAATTATTTTAATTTAAACTTGAAGTTCTGAAATATAATGATTATTAATATGAATATATTTTTTAATTTGCATGGTAAAATGGATTTTAACTTATAACTACTATTTATATTTTTATAAATTTCACTTTCCTACATATAGATATATTTTTTTATGGAACGAAGATTGGGTGAGCGATGACAATTTTTTGAGCTAGGGTTCTACATAGGGTTTCGTTCATCGGAGAGTTCGTTTCAGCTAAAGAGTTTTATTAGGATTTTTTGGAGTGTTGGTATGTACCCTCTCTTCTCTACGAATTGATGTGGTGCATGGAGGATTCTCCCTCTACCTTCAAAGGGTATTGTTGGTTTAAGGCATGTTTAGACTAGTTGTGGGCTCTACCTCCCTCATGGTCTCATTTTCCTATTTTGTTCCTTGTCTGCGGTGTGGAGATATGCCAACTATTTGTGTGTGGGAGGCCCCTTAATATATATATTCATTCTTGTGTGTTTAGTGGGTTTTATGTGGAATGAATTACCCTTTCCTTTTTCCTTGGCTTTTTTGGGTGGGATTTTGAGGGCATGGTCCCCCTTCATTGATCTTTCTAGCTTGCATGTGTAGGTTAATGAACCTCTAGTTCTCTATGTTTCCCCAAACTGCCTTAGTCCCTTTAGATTGTAGTAGATTTAAATGATAACCCCCCTCCTTCTTTGCAGGGGTTGGTGGGAAGTTTCGAAAATATAAACCATGAGAAAGGATTTCTAGTTTTTGTTAAGACCCTCAGCGGGAACTCGATCCAAATCTGGGTCTCTAAATCTGATTATTTTGCGGCCCTAAAGAAAATCTTAGAGAAGTGGATGGGGATTCCTATATCCATGCAACACCTACTCTATTAAGAGAAACACATATAGGATTTGTCACAGTTGCATGGCTATAGTATTTCTAGGAACTCCACCATTGTCTTGCTTTTGAGGCTATGTGGGGGTGCAATAGGCTCTACGAACCCATAATTTTTAGTTTCATACAAGGGTGTAACTTGGGGTAAGAGGCCCATTACAATGGATTGGCCTCAATCCATTCAAAGGCCATATATTGTTGAATAATCGAAACAAATTCCAGCACTAGAAGTAAATTTAAAATAGGTAAAACAACTCTTTTACATTCTTCAGTCTAAAGTTGTGATCTATAGATTTAATGGATTCTAGCCAAGATCCAAATCTTTTTGTAAGTGGGTTTATATGACATGGACCAAAAGTTGTAATTATATATAATATATTATATAATGAAAAGGTTTTTTTTTCATTGATATAGTTTGATTCCAAGAAAGATTAGAGAAAAACTTGTAGGAAGGGCCTTAGTTCTTGGGAAGAGGAGGGCCCTTCATAACCTCTTGGTTTTCAGAGTTTAATTCTTCATTAATGGTGGTAACAAAGATGCCAGTTTGGGTAAGGTTTCCAAGCCTTCATATTCCATGTTGGCATCACAAGGTACTAGAGAATATTGGACATGCTTTGTGTTTTTTCTAAAAGATGGATGTTGAAAGAATGGAGAAAGGTTTATTTACCTTTTCCCTTATCTATGTAGAAGAAAAGGTCTACTCAACCGCATATTGTTGAAATAAAAATAATTTTGGTAGATCCAAATCTTGGACTATGAAAACATGACTTTTAGATGTTGCAAATGCTTCCAAATAGGACACTTACAAGATTCATGTCCTTAGGAAAAAATGCCCCCAAAAAAGAAAAAGGGGCAAGCTCATAAAACAAAAGGCTACCAGCCTTTTGATCTCGTTTTTTTTGGAGGATGAAGAAGGGGAAATCAAGGAGGATCCTCCAAAACAAGGAGAGATGAGTACTCAAGCTCTTGATGGAAATACAACACACGTGCAAAATGTTTCATAAATAGAACTAATCCTTTAGTCATAACATCCTAGAGTTGTGGCTTACAAAGGGGAGGGGTTGGTGTGTTAATTTTTCTTAGGGCTATATTGTTATTTTCTTTAGATAATTGCATTTCTTCATTTTCATATTAAATTCACCCCATAACATCATATCATTATTCAATTTTACAACATTATTCAACAACATATGTAATTATATAGAAAGAACAACATCATCATCAATGCAACGAAACATAAAGGAACAATCAAAGAAAATCATTCACACATAGAGACACCATGATTAATTAGAGACTAGGAAAAAAACCACTACGGGGAAAACCCTTTCAAATTATTCTTGTTATAGATTTTCATTGAATGATTCAACAAAAGAGAGTACAATGATCCATATCTTCATCCATACAATTATCTAGCAAAATCAACTAAACAATGTCATCAGATGAACCCAACAAATCAACGAAACAAGATCTAGAAGATGATTCCAGTAAAAGTACTGATAAGATATCACTTCACCATACTATAGTAAACTTCATCCATATGCAGTCAACTGCGTCAACTACAACAATTGATAAAAAATAAACCCTACTTTCCATTTGCGGAGAAGACATGATGTGCGTGTGTTTAAAAGGTTTTAGCCACATGGATGAGCCGACCTATGTGCGATTGCAGCCGAGATTTCTCTGTAGCATGCTTGTGGCTAGGAACCAAAACCCTAAATTACACATGTGAGATTCAGACCCTATAATCTTGAACCTGTACGGACCAATCTCCATTACCCAGCCTCATACCTGGGCGAGCCAAATCCAAAGAAGAGAATAGAAGAATGCTTGATGATTGTCCAAATGAGGGTCACTTGACTTGTATTTATAACCTTCCAAGGGTGTCCAATTTTCTTTAGGGCTAGCCTAGACAAAAGTGCACATGTGGGATTTAATTCAGAAATACACTTTCCCTTATCCAAATTGAGTGCTTCAATAGGCAAAATTGGTCCTCTCAAAGAGATGAATCTCATCCTATGGCTGGAATTTGTCACTGAGTTGCTAAATGTTGTAGTGGCTACAACCACCCTCCAAAATTTTGGTTCACATACAAATTTTGGGGCCTACCTTGGATCCTTCGACTGATCATCCTTGGTTGCTTGTTGGTAAGCTGATGATTTCAAGCTCCCCTCATTGATCTTAAGAGTTGTCCGTGTTCTCATATTTATGTAGCATGTGTCATCTTTGGGCATAAGGGTTGTTGTTTTTCATGTAAAGGGGATGTTGTTTTACTTCAAGGGAAAGCATGTGTGCATGAGTTGTTATCATCACATAGACAGGTTTCACACTCTTGTCACAAAGGTTGTTGCATCAAGTAGAGTATGTTTATACATTTTGGATGGTCTACGATTGTATCACTAAGTGTTGGTGTGCGATCACAGTAAAGTATTATCAATGATTACATATGTTTCATTGATCTCACACTTAGCCAATTTCCCAAGCAGATTAGCCTCATCCAACCTCCCAGAACTGTGCACTTTGCTTTTGCAACCATTAATCTTACTTTGTTGCCTACTGAAACCCCACAGTGAGCAGAGAACCTAACCAACACTACTCTCTAGAAATGTGCAGAGTAGTCAGATAGCCAGCACTGATCTCCAGAAATGTGTAGAGCAGTCAGGAAGTCATCACTCCGAGTCTCCTAAAATGCGCAGAGCAGTCAGGTAACCACCATTAAAAAACTGCGCAGAAGTGTCCTCTCACGACCCCCATCCCGTAACAGTGTCCTGTGCCTCAAAGTTGTGTAATGTTGTCCAAGTTTTCCTGTTGGTCTTGCATACAAAAACTATGCAGATGGGCCTCCTAGGGCCTCATCCCGATAGAAGTCACTACCCACTGAAACTGCACTAATCTACCTCTTAGTGACTACAGAAAAAGGTGACATACTAAGATCAACCCCAAGGAGTCGAGGAGCAGGACCAAAGGTGACATGCTAATATCAACCCCAAGGAGTTGAGGAGCAGGACCAAGAGACTAAGTGATGGCAAAGGTCAAGATCGCATGCAAACTCATTCATATGCATGATAATCTTGAGGGTAAGTATGGTAAGTAAAGAAAACCTTTCGAAGTACATCTCTTAGTTTAATTTACAATACTGGTTGTCATTATCATATCATCATGTCTTCAGTGAAATGCTTGTGTTCAAACACCAAAAGGTCATTTCATGTGTTTCCTCTACATGTCTTGCTTCCTTTTCGCTTGTTTGACCAACTGTCATCTTCAGCATGTTGATCGCTATGTCATGCTTGCGACCTTGTTCTGGTGACGTTGAAGGTTTATGTTTGAGTCGTGTTCTCTATGTAAACATCTATCACACACACAAACGATGTTGTAAGAACTGTCACACAAGTGTTGACATGGCCGTTTGAAGGTCTATCCGAAGTGTCACACTTGTCACTTTCACCACTAGACAGTCCCGCAGTTAGTCACACTTGGACATGTTGTCTTGTTGGTTTGAGGTGTCTTGTCGTCGAGTCATGTTGAGTGTGTTTTCACAAGGTCATGTATTCACGAGTTCACTCGCTCACACACTTAGCCATTTTTTCCGAAAATCTATCGACCGGACCACCCTCCATTAGCCAGACCCCCACTGAGCTGCATTACGCAGTCTCAGCCGATAGTGACCAAGCACTGTTGCCTAGAACTGTGCAGATCTTGAGGCTATCCTCTAGGCAGTCTGCACTGTGTAATTCTGGAATCATCCTGACTGACTGTCACCCAGAACAATGCAAAATTTTCCCAAGAAGCTATCTCAGTCTGCACTTATCGCAAGCCTCTTATTGGTCAATCAGAGAATTTGAGTGGGCAGTGACCCCAGGCTTCACTGCCAAAAATTGCGTAGAAATTATCAGCCTACCTGCCTGCATTGACTGAAGAAATTACGAAGACAAGAGGGATAGGCACCCGTTGTCTGTCACTGCACTATCTATGAAAATTTCATACTTTTGTTAGTTAGTCCCCCTATTGCCCGCCCTGCCAATCCCCCTGAAAATTGCGTAGTTTTCTTAGACAATCCACCAAATTCCCGACACCCTACTCATCCAAAAAACTACACAGACATGTTGTATATGACTTACTCCCAGTTCTGCACAGTTTTTGCCATTAAGCTCCCGCAACCCACTCCTGACCTCCTCTGAAAATCTGTGCAATTTTCACTGCTAGTGCCTCCTGCTGCCCACACTGCCTTCCCCAAAAAAACTGTGCAGGTCTACCTCTTAGCTGAGCCAGATCCTAAAAATGTCACTACTATCCCATACTGCTCAACCTAGCCTCTTAGTGACCTCTGCAGAGTTTTTCCCAATAGTGCCCCAAAGCCTCGCATCCCGACCTGACATGCACTCTCTGCTATTTCAGAGCCTTGTCCTCTCTCCTCGTTGTGGTGAAGTAAAATTATAAGTGCGGACATGAATGAATTCCTCTAGCCCGATGATGGATCTAGCCACAATAGATACATTCTATGGAAGATTTACTTAGGTTAGAGTCAATCAAGAGGGCCAACCTCTTGGTCGCTTATCCTGCTTGATGATCTCCTTGCTTGCTCGCTCCAGTAATCTCTCGCTTCCTTCTTCAACCTCATAAAACAAGTAAACAACAACAACACACACACATAATAATAGACAAATTGCAATTCAACTTACTTAACGAGTCAAGAAGCATTAAGACATGGATATGTAATATTACAAAACATGTAGGAAATCAATCGATAGTTGCATATATTAATATCAAAGAGAGATTACAACCATTCGTCTTGACGTCGCAGTCTTCCTCTGACAAGGCCAGGTTCCCACACACTTCTACTAGCATTCCATGATGGCTTCAAACAACAATAGTTTAAAGGCTCTTCCCTTTAGGCTTCACTGCAAACCAAACACACTTCTTCCTCGCACAACTAGATGGCTACAACTAGTAGTAGCTTGCTTTTCTAATCCAAAATAGTATACTCACACTCAGCCAAAAACTATAACTATGACTAGCTTGTGCTTGGGAAGAAGGGAGGTCTATATAGGAAATATGGATGGGAGATGGATCCTCTTCTCATGGGAGAAGGACTTATTCCTTGAGGTAGTTCCATCATTATAGGGGAAAGGAGCCCAAACTGTTATCCTCAACCTCATCTGGCCAAACCATTTACCAGACTTCCGTTACAAAGCTTCTAGAGATAGAAGCTTCGACTCTGGTTTAAAAAACTTTCCATAACAAAAACAACGCGACTGGAACACAACTTAGTCGCTCCAGTCAGTGCAAAGAGTAGTTCTAATCTCTGCACATCGGCTCAGGGGAGACAAAGGCCATTAGTGCCAGTCTTTTAAACTAGGCAAAACAAAAGTTTCAGGGGAAATGGTGCAAAAGGGAAATGATCTACTCATGAAGAGAGACATAATGGGAGTTTCTTCATGAAGGCAAAGCATGCAGGGTTCACTGTAGAGGTCCTCCAGGATCAAGGAACGAGGAGTACAGGGACAGTGACAAAATTTTGTGTAACAGATGCCCCCTAAAGCGTGAAGGTTGAGCAGGAATGAGGGATTAAATGCTTTATAAATTAGTGTGGGGAACCGGTCTGTCGTCAGAAAACATGCAAGCAAATATAGATACATATACATAAACTGAGATCTCTATCCAATGATACATGAATCGTGGCATGGATGTAACCATCTAGAAAATGATCATATAAATGGATCTAGGTATGGGCGCAACCATCCATTAGAGAGGATCATACTGAAACCGAGGTATGGTCACATCCATCCAATAATGAGAAGGATCACATATGATAACTCATGGTCTGGTCGTAGCCAACCATCCAAAAGAGACATGCATATCATCATAACCATGTCACACCACTTTGCAACCTGGAATTGTGTGATCTGAGTCCAGGGTCTTGCGCTCCAACATGACCCGATCAAAGTACAGATCCTAGCATGCGAATAGATGTGTTGACATGGAACATGCTAGAAAGTCACTTGATTACCAGTCCATGATGTAAACTATTAACAAGCACGAGAGAAATCACCAATAATGAGAATGGTCCTCAAGGTACTATCAGCACAATCCACAGAATGTGAACACAGGAACTGAAGTTGAACACCCGTGAAATCACTCCATCGAAAGCCAATGATGTGAACTTGTCTTCAAGTGAGAACTTGCCCTTAGGGCATGCAAGCTCTAAGGTACAGAAAGGAGTCTCTCGGTCAACTTCCCAGATAATGAGTTGAAGTTGACAGAAAGTGATCATGTCAAAGGAGGGCCATAATGAATCCCACATCATTGACGGGAGACAAGACGATGCAAAATGATTTTGGAAGATACAGAGAATCAGAGGTAAGTGTAACTGCAGAAGGACAACTCTTGAACATATCAGTGGCACAACTGGAAGTTTGGCAGCTTTTGGATCCATAGGATCAGTGGTCATGACGATGTGGCAGAGATCAAATGGAAGGAAAAAAATGAACGGCCCAAACCTAGGAGGGTCAATGATGCAAAGGACGATGTCCCAACCCAACACGAAGCAAAGAGTGTCATGTTCAAGAGTGAGCTACCGACATGACTGATAGATTTCAAAATTTTCCCCCACCATTTCTAGCGAGTACCATAATTATTTTTTAATTGCAAGCTTAAAGGGGATAGCATATGCTTACACTATAATTTCATCCTTCGGACGAATCCGACCTGGTAATTTTAACAAGCCCTAGGAAGGAGAAGCTCATGTTCGTCATGGTGACAAATTTGATGTCGTTTAATAGTTTAACAAGTCCGAAAAAGGTGTAACTCAGTATCTTTTTCACATTTAGAGAGTTTCAAAGGACACATAAAAGAAAACTCCACATGGTCCCTTTCGTACATTTGTGTCTCCCGAGCCCGAAAAAGGTAGAAAACTATACTTGAGAGAACCACTTGACCATTTCAGTCAAGGAGTACCCTTTTCGTAAATAGTGCATCCTAGCCCAAAAAAGGGGTAAAATTATACTAGGTGCACGATGTTTTTCATCCGTTAATGAGTTCAAAATGACAAGGGCTCGACCATCTTTTCATTTTTAAAGGGTCGGAAAAGAGTTGAAAGCATGCCTCCCATTTTTATTCTCTTTAACGAGTCAAAAAGGAAAAAATACTCGGCACTATTTTCATATGATTTTAGGAGTCAAACCCGTCAGAAAATAAACATCCTCGACTATAAAAGGAATATATTTACCTCTGATCTAGAATACCTGGTCAATAGGATCCCAAGCATTGAGAAGATACTGCAACAAATAGGTCTATTGCCTCATGCTGGATATGCGGAAAAACTTCAATAAGCCATAGTTTCTTAATGCATCCACTGTGCCCTGGTCATGTAAAGCAATCATATCCTCCTCTTCATGTTCTGGTTCATGCCATTTGACAACCATATTGATCCAAAAAATATCTAAAATGCAAACAATAGATGAGTTAGGATCCAATTTTGAGCAAAAACAGGTAAAAATTTGATGAAAAAACATTGTGTAAAGTTGCCTTTCTACGCCCATCGCACCCTGCCTTTGAGCAAGGTGAGATGCATATTGAGTGGCCTGTGGGCAGTTCAGTATGCATCGCACCTCCCGATACTAGCTAGGTGCGATGATTGAGGAACGAAATATTTAAACCCCAGGGGCCCAGAAAAGTGAAAAAACTTGCTCAGAATTGAAAAAGATGGAATGAAAATGAAGAGCTTAAGGATAGGTCTTACCTGGTCCTGACGGCGTGGAGAATGGTCCACAGGATCTCCCAAAATCAACTAGTGAAATTTGAGGGGGAAAACAGCTTCAGAGCTCCAAATCCCAAATTTGAAATGAAATGATGAAAATGAAAGGGTAAAACTACTTTTTATGTTTACTGTTCATGTACTTCAAAGTGAAATGTTAGTTTTAGTTCATTTTTCGTCCATATATATGTACTTCTAATCAATTTGATGGATTTTTGAGTAGGTTGAACGACTGATGAAAGAATCTGATGTGCTAAACAATGAATTGAACATCTTTTACCACCAAGCAAACTTTTGTCTTATTTTCGAGCTTTGATTCAAAAATGAAAAGAAAACTATAGAATTCTCTTTAAACCCTTTTCAGACTCATTTAATATGAAAATATTGTCTTTTCCAACTTGTTACAGTATTGGAAATGTCATCCCTCCTGTATTATTTTATCCTTTTTTCGGACTTGAGGGATTACTTCACGAAAAACAACTTATGGAGTTTTCTTTTCGTCCCTTTTCAAACTCTCTAAACATGAAAAGGACCGAGTTATCCTTGTCGTTAAACTCGTTAAAACAAGAGTAGATGAGACCGAGTTTCACTGTCGCTAGACTCGTTAAAACACTAAATAGCGACAGGTTTGCCTGAAGGGAAAATTATAGAACAAGCATATGTTATCCTCCTCAAGCTTGACAAAAATAAAGAGGTACTAGTCAGAAATGACTGGGGAAAAAGGGAAAAAAATTGAAGAATTTATGGTAGCAAGTCGCTCTTGAACATGACGCTTTCACTTCATCTCCATTATTGAGTTGGGTTGGGTTATTCCGTTCACCGGTCATCATACCATTGGTCTTTCATACCATCCATCTTTTGGGGTTAACGCTACCAATTCATCTCAGTGTCGCCGACATGTTCAAGAGAAGTCATTCAGTCAAGAAACCACCATCCAGTTAACATCTCATACACTACAATACCTCCAACCTTCATTTTTTCATGACCACAATTCCTGAACCTTGTGTTGTCAGTCTGTTTTCACCTCCAGAAATCATTTGCTTTGTTTCGTGTCGTAGATGTGGGATACATCAAGGCCCTCCTACGATGAGTCACTTCTTGTCGACTTAGATAATTATCCAAGAAGTTGACTTAGAAACAACCCTTTCAGTGCTTTGAAGCTTGCATACATCAATGGCGAGTTTCTCACTTGCGATGATAGGTTGACATCAATGGCCTTCGACCGAAATATTTTGCGTGGTGTTTGACATCGGGTCATGTATTCACACCACGTGAATTGTACTGTAGTACCTTGAGGATCATTATCATTATCGGTGATTCCTCTCGCGTTTGTTAACAACTCACATCATTGGCTGGTAATCAGGCGATGTATTTCCATGTTCGACTTCAGAACATCTCTTCACATTGTTTAACTTGTACATTGGGCGAAGATTGAACGAGTTTGAAGACCCCGGATCTAGTTTCATCCATTCAGGCTGCGATATATTCAGGGATATAAAAACATCAAATGTACAAAGGCCCTACAATAGATGGCCATCCTAACCATGGATTGCAACTCTATATCTATAGAATCACGAGTCTGTATATGCAGACGACTATCTGATCTATGTACATGAAATGAAATTTATAAAGATGAGCATGGGAATGCCTCCCTCAGCTAGATCATGAAAAATTATATTATGATGATGTATTATATTGTAACTTATGCAGGTCACCTTCCAGTTCGAAACTTCGGATCCTCATGATAAAGCATTTCACCCAACATGAATATTTACGACCTCATGCTTTAGGGGGGAATTTTTATAGACATATTTTGGCACATCAACCGCAAACTTGTATGTCGATATATTAGGGCTCATCAACCCCTAAAAGAGTTTTTTGATACCTTAAAAGAACATAGTCATTTGAATACATCATTCCCCAAAAGTTCCATATGAGAAACCATCCAGAAATTGCCTAAATTGAACCATATTGACTACTCCACTGGCAAAGTGCGATGCATACTGAGTGGTACACTACCAGGGTGCAATGCATGTTGTTTAGGCCTTCTATAGGGTTTTGGAATTATGATCCTAGTCCATTATTAGATCTCATACATCAACACTGAAGCTAATCACAATCAACCAATCTGAATATGCAGAATACTGTCACCAGTAAACAATCACCAGAACTCAGACTTTGCATCAACAACCAGAACCACCTGTAACTTCAAACATCATAGTTCATATGGTATACACTACTTAGATGTATCTAACATACGTAGATACGCATTTTTATCAAATTCAACCAGTGTATACATCTGTAAATATTCATTCATAATTTGCAGCTATTCCAGACTTGAGTTATACCCAGATCAATAATATTTACAAAACATTACATGCGTCAGTATACAAATCTAGAATAAGCATGATCAAACCATATAATGATAATGCATTTTAGTCTTCATGATCCCGATCCATCAACCTTTATCAACTGCATAGGTGCCTCCTTGGTTCAGATCAAGCAAAGCATCACAAGCCCATAACCTGCATATTGGATCTCACTCTACATCAGATATTTGAGACTTTTTGAGTACCTTTGCCTAATGATCTTCTCCTCCTTTTATAGTCTTAGGCCTTACTCAATACCATGGTCCAAAACCACTTAGAACCAATACCTTGGACCCAATACCTGGGGTCAACACTTCGGACCAAATACCATGGACCAATACCAAAATACCATGGACCAAATAGCACGGACCAAAACTTAGTTTTCCAACATGTACACGCCTTTCCTTCTGTGAACTTGCGTGTGTACGTATACGCCCCTTTTGTTCTGCTAACCCGCATGTATCAGAGCAGGTCCTTTTGTAGAAGCCTGATCACTTGAAGGAGATCCATAGAACAATGGGAAAGAAAGCATGTCAGAAGAAGAAGACAGCTCAAAGGAAAAGGGACAGCTTGCCATTAGGTGGAAGCAAGTATTCAGATTCTGAATCACCTCATATTGAAGATGAACAAGTAAATGAAGCATCAGATAAAATCATAGATCAACAAGATCTATTTAGCAAAAGAGAGAGTGCCCTCAAAGAAGAAATTATTAGCTTAAAAGCTCAGCTGGAATGTGCCTTCAGAGTTCATCAAATGCTGCAGGAGCTTAATGAAGAACAAGAAAAAGAGATTCTCAAACTAAGGCAACAAGTGGAAGAAGGAAGAAAGTCTGAAGAAATTTTGAAGAAGCAATATCTGGAAAAGGAAGAATAACATCGGGTTGAGGTAAATATCTTGAAAGGTAAATTAGAAGAAAAGGGTAAACTATTACGATTTCAAGACAATACTAAGATTTTGGATGATATTCTTAGTAGTCAAAGGTCTCCTGCTATAAAAAATGGTCTTGGTTTCATGAATCTGTTGAAGGTGAATTTAGCTCATAGGGTGAGGCAAGGAATTCTAATGAGAAATTTGAAATGCTCAACAAGGAGATGAGAGGACAACCCCATCAACAACCAAGGAAAGAAATTCCTCAAAGAAAATCTTTTGCTCCTAACTGTTGAAGTGATAGATGATTATTTCCTCCGATGAATAATGTTGAATGTTATGTAAGTCATAATCTTGGACATGTTGCAGCCAGATGCAGAAGTAGAATGGTTCAAGACTGTCACACAGAAATATCATCACGTTCCAGGTACTTTAAGGGATATTGTTTTGCTTGGAATATGTTTGGTCACAAATCCATTGATTGCTATAGGAGGAATATGAAACATATAAGATGTTATGCATGTAATAAGCTTGGACACATAGCAAAGGAATGTAGGAGAAGAGTTTGGGCACCATACCAAAAGGAGAAAACATCATCACAGTTGAAGATATGGAAGAAAAAGGAAGTACATCCAGAAAGATGTGGCATAGCAGAATATACAGACATCACAGACTCAGAGGAAGCTGAAAGTGTGGAACATCAGTGTTCTAAATATCATATGCAAGTTTCATGAAGAAAAGTCACGTATATACGTGAGTTAGATGCTGCACAGTTGCGTATATGATGTTCTGAAGAAAAGAAATAGTACAGAAGTCTGATATGGTTCAGTCACTGGTTGATGATGGCATGACACAGGTTCAGGGGGAGCATATACTTAAAATAATGCATTGTTGGCATTATGGTTAGAAGTCTTTGGTGATGATGCTTATGTGGCTAAACGATACATCTTGCTGGTTGGTCAAAAGAATGGTATTACAGGTTACAGGGCTGGATGTTGATGCTTATGGTGCAGATCATATATGGTGTATGATAGTTGCTGATGACTATCATGGTCTTGATTAGATTGCTGGTCCTTGATTTGTAACCCCACTATGCATGGGATGGATGATGTAATGTTTCTTGTTTTTGAGTCATGTATAAAATTTTGGTATATCCCCACTTGGTTGGGTGGATGAGTAAAAAATGGTGTATCCCTACTTGGTTGGGAGATTGATGTATGTATGAGTCTTTAGGAAGGTCACTGGTAATGTATGTATAGAGTCATGTTATTCTTTTGCAGACCTTACATGTGCTCAGGGGGAGCATGGACGGATTGGTACATCTTGGCATGTACAAAGGGGGAGCTCAATCAGAGATTTCAGCAGGTACTCAAGGTGGAGTATGGATAGCAAAATGTATGTCAAGGAAGAGAATATATTGGTCCACCGTTTGCCCTTTATGTCAAAGGGGGAGAGTGACTTGGTGTGGTTGTTGCCATCAAGTCCAAAGGGGGAGATTGTTGGCATTATGATACAGGTGTTTTCCTTGATGGCAACTCACTCAGAGGCATGATACAGGTGTTGTCCTTGATGACAGATCATAGTGCAATAGGTCAAGAGCAAAGAATTAATGATCAGAGAGAGGTATACATAAGTTAACCTTGATGAAAGTGCATATACACGCGGGTTAGCAAAACAAAAGACCCGTATACATACACACGCGGGTTCACAAAAGGAAAGGTGTGTACATGTTGGAAAACTAAGTTTTGGTCCGTGGTATTTGGTCCATGGTATTTTGGTATTGGTCCATGGTATTTGGTCCGAAGTGTTGACGCCAAGTATTGGGTCCAAGGTATTGGTTCTAAGTGGTTTTGGACCATGGTATTGAGTAAGGACTAAGACTATAAAAGGAGGAGAAGATCATTAGGCAAAGGTACTCAGAAAGTCTCAAATATTTGATGTAGAGTGAGATCTAGTATGCATGTTATGGGTTTGTGATGCTTTACTTGATCTGAACCAAGGAGGCACCTATGCGATTGATAAAGGTTGATGGACCCGAATCATGAATACTAAAATGCATTATCATTATATGGTTTGATCATGCTTATTCTAGATCTGTATACTAACGCATGTAATGTTCTATAAATATTATTGATCTGGGTATAACTCAATTCTAGAATAGCTGCAAATTATGAATGAATATTTATAGATGTATACATTGGTTGAATTTGATAAAAACGCATATATACGCAGGTTAGATACATCTAAGTAGCGTATACCACATGAACTATGATGTTTGAAGTTACAAGTGGTTTTGATTGTTGATGCAAAGTCTGAGTTCTGGTGACTGTTTACTGGTGATAGTATTCTGCATATTTAGATTAGTTGATTGTGATTAGCTTCTGTGTTGATGGATGAGATCTAATAAGGGATCAGGATCATAATGAATTATCTTTATGTGATCTGATGGACTAGATCTGGTTGCTAACACACGTACTATCCTTTTGTATGTAATGATCTGGGTATGTCTGAAGTCAGGAAGTGCAGCGAAGTTATAAGTAAGTATTTGATGACATATACACTGGTTCGATTTGGTGAAATTACGTATACACGCTGGTTTGGCTCTTCCAACTAGCGTATGCACTCTGATGCATGATTTTTGGTGATACAGTTGGCTTTGAATATTGTTGCAGAGTTATGGGTTCTGCTCTATGTTTTGATGACAAGGTTTCAGTGATTCAATATTGGGTGATTGGTTGATGCAATAGTTGTATTATTTTGAGCTTCAATGTTGTTGATGGGTCCAGTATGAAAATTGGATGAAACGTGGCCTTCAGATTATGGTGTTGTGCTTCAGGAGTATCCAATCTCAAAATTTATGAAACGTGGTCCTTGGAAGAAAAGAGAAGGTTGTAGCCTTCTGCAAGTAGAAGCCTGTGTACTTGTATAAGATTGCACCAGTGCATAAATATTGTAAAAAGAAGTTTCTTATTAAAAGAAGATAGAGACGAATTACAGCAGGTGGTTTTCACCCACATTGGGTTTCCACCTTACATCATGGTGTTCATGTGTGTTTCTTATGTGTGATGATATTTTCTATTTTACTACACCTGTTTATTGTTTATATGGTTAATGAAGTTCTGATGCACTGATTGAAGATCAACATATAATGGATTAACTGAATCATAAGTTTATTGGATATACATTAAACACAGTTGCGTGTACACGCGGGTTCACTTAAATGAAGTAGTGTATATGAATCTAAGTATGGAAATGTAAAAGTTAGTGATTTTCTAATACTGATTCACCCCTCCTCTCAATATTATTTCCAACATAGGGTGCAATGGGCAAGGATGGAAAAATGTCCGGGACATTTGTCAGTTGATTTCTCATGGAATCTTCTAGAACTTTCTCCTATGCCACTTGCCTCTCTGAATTCACCCAAGGATGAACAAGGGATCTAAGAAAATCTCTAATCCCTTCTCTTATGGAACCCATTATAACAAGTGGAATGACACTAATCAAACCCCATGGATGACTCACACCCTTGCAAACATCTATAAATGGATCCCTCATCCAAGAGATCTAGAGGCTGGAATATTGTGAATTGCAAGGAAGTGTTGATAGTTTGTAATTGAGGATAGAGCATTGTATTGTTGGAGTGATCTTGCTATTTCATTTGGGTTTTAATTCTACCTTCCATTAATAAAGCTCTTCAAGTTTTCTTCCATATGATTTTGCAATCATGAATGTTATCATTTGTTCATTATATATTTGATTCTGTAATGTTTATGTTGCAATAGATCACGATGCTTTGACGGTTCTTTGTTGTTGCACTTTTGCAGGTACTCTCCAAGCATGTTAAGTACGGGGAGGAGTTGCAGGATCTATCAAAGGGGAGAGAGATCAAGCAAGGGATTAAGCGGAAGTTCTAGGTTGGTTCCATTATCTTTCTCTTATCTGTTACACATAGAAGAAATCATTGAATTACTTTAAACTGTGGTTTTTAGGGTGGCTGCCAAACCTAGAGGGCTAGCATTCTTTAGGAATACTATTTTTCCCAAAAAAAAGAAGCTCCTTGAAAAGGTTAATAGGGATAAGAAGTTGCAAAGGAAGATGGCCAATCCATTATTACACAAGGAATCAGGTTGCCAGGTTAGAATCAAGCAGTTGAAAGCCAAACTCAATGAAAACCCTAAAAAGTAAAAATGAGAAGGAAAACTTGGAGATGCTTGTTGAAGAATCCATGAGAGCATAATATACCTCATTTATCACTTCTGGACCAATTTTGGGAGTTTTCTAAGCATTTTTGTTTTTTGTGAAATTTGGTGCAAAATTCAGAAATTACACTAGTTACAGAAATGCAGCGCCAAGCTCAGAGCTCCAAATGACAAGTGGCTTGCATTTATAGAAATATTATTGCTTCCTCTAAAAACCCATTTCCTTATATTTTTCAGACAGGGCTCAAATTTTCAGAAAAATGAGAAAAATGGTCAAAAATCAACATTATGCCCCTCCTTTTGACAGGCGTTGTGCTTCTAGAGAGATCTTGGGAGAATGCATTTTTTAAGGCCTTCCCATGGGTCATTTTAAAAAATTCAAGATTTTATGGAAACTAGATAGGCAAGGATAGTTTACCGTTCTTCCATATTTCATTTTTTACTTCAGGAAGGCACCTAAAAGTGGCCTCAAAGTTGGCGTTGCGCTTCTGCAATTTTCTGAGTTTTTAATTAAAAATTCCATTGTGTAATTTCTCAAATTTCTAGTTTGACTTGGTCAAAGGTAACTTAATGATGTAAATCCACTATTTCAAAGTATATATGATGTAATCATGAATAAATTTGCATGATAGGTTGTTTTTATGGTTAATTGGGCCTCATAAATGAAGTAAAACTCAAATCAAAGTCTAAGAGAAGAATTTGTTTTTGACCTTCTCACTCTCACTTGTTGGTTGAGAGATTCTTGGAAATTGTTCCACCACTTAGGGATTCAACCCTTGAAGGTGGATAATCTATTTGTTTTAGTCTATATGTATCATTTCTCATTTAGAGAGAAGGTTTGGAATTCAGAGGAGAGGACTTCTATCTTATGCTTTCACACAATGAATCAAGGAGTAGTTGCAGCTATTTTTCAGGAATACATGTGCAGTGAGTTTGTGATGTTGTTTTCTTTCTATATCAGTTTATTATGAATGAATCCATATCTCTTAATATGATTTGCTTTCCTGAGTGGTTTTCCTTACAGTTATATAGGAAGAATTCTTTATATTCAAATCTTTGTTTATGTGGAAAATCATGTATGTGTATTTCTTCTTCTAGATTAATGAATTCATGGTAACATGCTCATTATGACCTTCTAAAATTTTTAGACCCTACACTACATTGACCAACTCTTAAATCCATCACAAGACATTGTTTTCTTGCTCTTCTTTATGCCTGCTACTACAAACCTTTGAGACCTTAACCTAATTTTTCTTTCTCAGCCTTGGTCTAGCAACTTAAAAACCCTAAATTTTCAAAAACTCAACTAAAAATATTATATCTAGCCTAAAATCCATTTCTCTTCCATTCATTGACTGTGAAATCCTTAGATAGATACCTCTCTAGTTTAGCAGGGATAGCTGTTGAACTGCAAGTGGTTTGAAGTTACCTCTTTCGATCTCCTCCTCAGCCTAGGACATTGTAGAGGATAATGCACACATGGGTGGAATGGGAAGGTGGCATGAATTGAGGACTTATTGATGATAATTTCAAATTAGTTGTTAGCCCAAGCCATAGTTGTTCCTTCGACAAAGGAAAGATGGTTCAAAAATAAACACATTAAACCAAGTGTGTGGGCTCATGTCTTATGTTTAACTGAGCAAAGCCTTAATTAGGATAAAGGCATCCGCAAGGCTTGTATCAAAAAATAATGGAGGAACCTCCTCTTTATGTTATAGAAGTAAAGCATGTGTAAAGGGAGGTATGAAATCACTTTACTCAACCACATTCAACTACTATTGCATTATGAGGCGAATGATCAGCTTAATTTCCAATTTTTTGTATGGAGAATAGGTAAGGTGTCTAAACAAACACAATGAAACCATAAGAACATTATTCGTAGACTATACCACCATGGATTGGTTAAGTGACTAATTGTGGAGGAGATTTGAAAAAGGAAGGACACCTAAGATGCATTCCTGGAACCAAATGGGTTTCAAATTGCGGTTGTTCCCTATAATGAAGTGAAATAGGAGGAGAGTGGTGTTGCTATTAATTTTGAGTAATATCAAGGTAAAAATATCAAACCTTCCATAGCAAAGGGTTTCACCATTCCTGTAGAGAACCTTAAAAAAATAAAATCATTAAAAAATTATCGAGAGCAAGGTTTGTCAACTATGTTTCCCATTCCTCGATGACTTATGAGAAGTATGGCAAGGTAATAGTAGCTTATCTGTAGGAATTTACAGGGTAAGTTCCCCAGACAGAACACCAAAGGACACCGCTCACAAACAGATCAAAGATCAATACACCTGTATTTTTGACATGGTGAAAACCCTCAAAGAGGGAAACAGTCAACGGCCTGAGCCAACGCGGCCACTTCAGGCAATTTATTAATAAAAGAATGAAATTTTACATAAGCTTCTCTCATGAACAGTTAACCTACAAATGACCCTCCATGCTCTTTAAATAGAGATCATGGACCAATCGGGTATTAAGCCACGGATCAAGTGTCGGTAATACCGAGGAGAGAATGAACCGTCGGATCACTACATATCGTGACCATCGGATTGTAAGTTACAAAAGTACATAGTAAAGAAACACACTTTACCTAACTCTACACTAGACTAAAGTTATACTTAACTATTTCCTATGTGTCGGAATATCCTAACATCCCCCCTTAAGAACAACTTGGGATAGGATTGAAGGATTTACAAATATGACACAATAGGAGAAGGAAGGAGGCACTAGAGCCTATCCCCCCTTAGTGACAACTTCCTGAACTCCAACCATAAATCGAAGTTTAGTAAACTTCGCCTCTGTGAGAGCCTTTGTAAAGATGTATGCAACTTGATCATCTATTGAACAATATTGCACTTCAAGAACATGGTCAGGAATGAGATTTCTCATGAAGTGCATGTGCAGTTCAATGTGTTTGCTACGCTAATGTTGGACTGGATCTTTGCATAGTTGAATGGCACTTTGATTATCACACCAAAGTGTAGTCGGATGCTGCTGCTGAAAGCCAAACTCTGATAGGATCTGACAAAGCCATAAGGCTTCCTTGCTAGCTTCTACGGCACCACGATACTATGCTTCTGCTGAAGAAAGAGAAATGGCACCTTGTTTCTTGCAAGCCCATGTAATAGGTCTTGAACCAAGAGTGAACACATAACCTGCAGTAGACTTCCGATCATCAGGGTCACTAGCCCAATCGGAATCAGGTGAAACCAAACCAATAGAGGAGATGCTTCGGCACTGTAATGAATTCCAAACTGAACTATACCTCGAACATAACGAAGTATTCTTTTAGCTGCTTTCCAATGAATTTCACGTGGGTTTTTCATAAACATAGCAACAAGGACAACATCGAAGGAAAGGTCAAGACGAGTATGGGTTAGATACAAAATTTTTCTTACAAGTTGACGGTATAAGGTAGCATCAACTTCAGGGGAAGTACAAGTAACTGAAATTTTGGCTCCAGACTGAAAGGGAGGAGCTGGCTTACAGTCTTCCATGTGAAAATGGCATAGAAGATCACAGGCATACTTGGATTGGGAAAGGGAAATACCTTCCTTGGATTGCAAGACTTGAAGACCAAGAAAATAATGTAAGTGTCCTAAGTCTGTCATTTCAAACTTTTTTTAAGGCTGGACTCACATGGTTGATAAGGTTGGGATCACTACCAGTGAGGATAAGATCATCAACATAAAGAACAAGAATGATAAGAGCCTTGCCCACTTTCTTGGTGTAGACAGTATTGTCAGAATGACACCTAGAAAAGCCAGATTCTAAAAGAAAGCTATCCATTTTGGCATACCAAGCCCGAGGAGCTTGCTTGAGACCATAAAGGGATTTCTTAAGCCGACATACAAGACTGGAGTCTATTTGTATAAAGCCAATAGGTTTTTCCATATAGATTTCTTCATGCAAGTCCCCATGCAAAAAGGCGGATTTAACATCCATCTGATGGACTTCCCATTTGAAAGAGGCAGCAAGGGAAAGAACAAGGCCGATAGAGTTCATTTTGGCAACAGGTGAGAAGGTTTCAGTATAGTCAATGCCTTCAACTTGTGAAAAGCCCTTAGCAACAAGACGAGCTTTATGTTTATCAACTTTCCCATCTGGTCCATACTTGGTTCTGTAAAACCATTTGCATCTAACAAGTTTTCGTCCCTTTGGTAGAGGAACAAGATCCCATGTAACGTTTGCCAATAATGAACGATATTCTTCATTCATAGCTGCGCCCAATCTGAATGGCCTGAAGCTTCTGCAAAAGTGTCAGGATCATAATTAGCTGAGACTTGAGCCAATAAAGAAGAGGCTCTTTCAAACTGAGAACGTGTACGGCGCTGATCTGTAGGATCACCGGCAAGATCACCTGCTGCATCCCGAGTAGCACGGACCCATTTTGGAAGTGAAGGAGCTGAAGGAAGGATCCTGAGAAGGTGGGGGAGGATTGTCATCCTCACTTTCATCATCTGAAGAAGAAATGTGTTCAAGAGTAGAAGAGATAGAGAGAGGTGGCACATGCACCGAACTAGGCTCGTAGGCCGATTTATTTTCATCAAACTTTACATCTCTTCTAATGATAACATTTTTGGACTTAAATGGAATAAGTCTATATCCTTTGACATTTTCAGAATATCCAACAAAGATACATTTTTCACTCTTAGGTTCTAAAGCTTTATGTTTCTCATCTGGAATATGGGCCCATGCTTCACTTCCAAAAACACGAAAGTGACTCACATCTTGTTTAATTGAGCTCCATGCTTCTTCTGGAGTGATATTCAAACCTTAGTAGGAGTGTGATTTATTATGTAATTTTCACAGTTAATTGCTTCTGCCCAATAATTAAGACTAAGTCCTTTAGATTGAAGCATACAATTAGCCATTTCCTTTAAGGTGCGATTCTTCCTTTCAACTACACCATTTTGTTGTAGAGTATATGGAACAATATGTTGCATTTGAATTCCATTCTCAGTGCAAAAGTTGATGAAGTCATTTTTAACATATTCTTCGCCATTATCAGATCTTAGATTAAGAATTTGATGTCCAGATTGTTTTTCAACAAAGGCCTTAAAGGCCAATAATTTGTTAAATACTTCACTCTTGAGTTTTAAGAAGTATACCCAAGTTCATCTGGAGAAATCATCAATGAAAGCTAATAAATACTTGTAGCCAGAGAAGGAAACAACTGGAAGTGGACCACATAAATCACTATGCACAAGTTGTAGAGGGGCTGAGGCATGCCAAGAGGCACGTTTTTCAAAACTGTCCCGATGATGTTTTCCGAGTACACATCCGGAACAAACACCATCTCTGCAAGATACCATAGGAAGACCTGTCACCATATTTTCTTTACATAGATGCTGAAGGGAGCGATAGTTTAAGTGACCAAATCGCTCATGCCAAATTTTGCTCACTTCATCATTATGAGCAACAAATACTGAGGGAAGATTTGATGGCCCAAAGTTGTGAAACTTATACAACCTTGTGGAATCATCAGCAATACCAGTAGCTAGAATCTGTTTAGGATCTCTTAGATCCTTGATTACAACATCATGAGGTGAAAATTCAACAATCTTACCTTCACCTGAATGAGTTATCTGATATACAGATAGAAGGTTGTTGGATAAGGTTGGAACACATAATACATCATTAAACTAACCATTGTCTAGATGAACAGTTCCAGTCCCTACAACATTAAGAGATCTATCATCACCAACATATATATTTTTGGTGTTACAATCATGTAAAGAAGAAAACATGGCTTTGTTTTTGGCCATGTGATAAGAGGCTCCAGAATCAATGAGCCACTCATGAGAATGAGAAGAAGAAGATACATTTAATGCATAACCAGACTGAGATGATTAACAACGACATGCAGAAAGTGCCATTCTGAAGATGAAGTTGAAGTTGAAGTAGAAGAATGCTCCACATGGATGTTATGTTTCTTCATTGCAGCTTCCAAGGCTTCCATCTTCTTAAAGCATTTAGATTCTAAGTGGCCATCTCGATTACAAAAGTTACAATGTCTATCAGTCTTCTTCCATTTGTTTTTATTGGTCTTATCATTTTGCTGAAATGATCTTTCATTTTGAGACTGAGTTTGCTTAGGACCCTTGTTTGGTTTAGGACCATTCTTTTTAGGATATGACTTCTTAGGATTCTTTAAATTTGGTTGCTGCTGGGCGGCTAACGCTTTCTTGGAAGAGTTTCCAAGATTAAGAAGACCAAGGTGTAAGAGTTTTTCTTGTTCTCTTATTAAAGAATCACAAAAAGAGTCAAAGGAAGGGGCCTTGTAGTCTTTTCCTTGACAAATGAAAGCTTCCCTTGTAGAATGGAAGGTGGAAACAAATACAGAGTAGGCTGGTCCCAACTTAGTAAGGATGGAATAAATAAGGTTACTATCTTCTTTCTTAACCTTAACACCTTCCAAGAGATATCTAAGGGTCTTGAATTTGGACAAGAAATCTTCAATGCAAGAAAAATTATTAGGATCCAATGTAAGCAACTCATTTTCAAGTTGATGGGCTCTAATTTCATTTTTTAATCCCAAAAACTTTAGTGATTTGTTCCAATGCTTCATGAGGAGTATCAAGTTCAGCAATATGGAATCTAAGATCAGGAGAAATAGACATCCCTATCAAACCACGTGCTTGATCTTGCCTATTTTCCCATTTGGCTGCTTTCTCTTCATCTTTTGGCTTGGTTTCTTGGCCTGTGGCTATTTGGTAAAGACCTTTACTTCTAAGTAAATCCACAATGTAGGACCACCATTGGAAGTAGTTGGTGCTGTCAAGAATAATTTGGCATGGACTTTCTATTTTAACAGAAATTGAAGCTATATATGCTGAAACTAAGTGTTCCAATGGAGAGATCTCAAAAAATTAGGCTGGTTAAAAAAAACGGCTCTGAAAACGGCTTCCGGATGAAGAAGTAATGGATTTTTGAAGAAACATTGATGAAGACGTCAACGAAATGCGGGAATGTGCGGAAATGAAAAAAACGCCCCTTTTCCAACAAAAAGTAGATTTGAACCCAAGACCTCTACTCTCATAAATTAGCTTTGAACCAAGTGAGCTAAACAAAAATTTTGAGAGAGAGAGAGAGAAAGAGAGAGGGGGGGGCGGCTTTGTTTTCTTTTGGTCACTGATGCTTTGGATTGCGTGCTTGCTTGAGAAAGCTCTTTTTCTCCCTACAAAAAAAAACACAAAACCCAACATGGACATACAAAAAAACAAGCCTTATGGCTTAAAGTTAGCTTTACCCCGAAACTAAATATTTTCCTCAATGTTTCTGATTTTCCGAGATCACACTAAGGCGCAGCGAAAAAGACCATATGCATGAGAAAAATCCTTCCTTTTTGTTTCTAATTTGCCCATATCGCACAGAGTCGCAGGGAAAAGAGAATACAAAGAAATGAAAGGTATAGATCCGGTAATAAAAATGAGTTAAATAAACCGAAACCAAAATAAACAGAGAGAAAATAATTGTATACTACAAATAAACACTGTATACCTCCAGATCTTAAAAATGACACAACTAGGGCTACCAGAAACCTTTTCGCGTGAAACGAAAGGGGTTCCTCACTGGAACAAATGCTCCTAAAATAGCAGAGTAGTCCTCTCAGCCCAAAAGTAGCCAGAAACAACAAATCTAGGAGATGGCAGTCGGATGTTGTTGTACCAGCTTCAGATTTGGATCACCAACGGACGTGGCCCTCAAATAGCTTTGATACCATGTAGGAATTTACAAGGTAAGTTCCTCAGACAGAACACCAAAGGACACCAATCACAAACAAATCACAGATCAATACACTAGTATTTTGATGTGGTTAAAACCCTCAAAGAGGGTAACAGTCCACGGCCTGAGCCAACGCGGCCACTTCAAGCAATTTATTAATAAAAGAATGAAAATTTACATAAGCTTCTCTCGTGAATGGTTTTCCTACAAATGACCCTCCATGCAGTTTAAATAGAAACCATGGACCAATCGGGTGTTAAGCCACGGATCAAGTGTCAGTAATACCGAGGAGAGAATGAATCGTCGGATCACTACATATCGTGACCGTCAGATTGTAAGTTACAAAAGTACATAGTAAAGAAACACACTTTACCTTACTCTATACTAGACCAAGTTATAATTAACTATTCCTATGTGTTGGAATATCCTAACAAAAATAGAAATATCTAATCCATGAAATGAAGGATTACGACATAACATTCCAGAAGGAAAAGATAGTCAAAAAGTTAATTCTATTTTCATCAAAGATGTACATTTAACAATTTTAATCTATAAAAATCATTCCATGAACTAAAACACATATTATAGAGGCTCAAACTAATTCTCATATATAACAATCGCAGGAACTAATCTAGTATATATCTCGACAAAATTATTATCAAAGGTAGAAAACATGAATTAAAGAAAATTAACCATTAATTCTTGAAACATACTTAGGTTTGTAACAATTATAAAACCTCCAATAAAATTTCGAAACATAGTCAGAAGATTATTAGAGAAATAATATCTGGCAACAAAATATTTAAAGGAAAAACAACTGTGGTTTTTGCATTAAAAACATTCAATATAAAAAATTACAGAGGTATGATGAAACATGAATTTTCATTATCACCATTCTTCAAAATTTCATCTTTTCCATTTCCCCCTAATAAGAGTTTCATACTATATTTATACTTCATGGACTTATGATAATTCAAAATTAACTAATGTCTAAAATAAAAACATGGTTCCCCAAGAATTAGGAAGCAATGTTTATCCAATAAGTTGGACCTTCTCGATTGTATGAAATCTTTCTTAAAAAAAATAAATGCCTACAACTTACTATAATAGGAGATATCGTATCATCAAAAAATACTTGCTGCATGGAATGGATTCAACAAGTACGGAAATCAAGAGTCAGTTGCATATCTGCACTAGGCACTTGTAACATATAAACATATTAAATTAATAACCCATACTTTTAAGAGATTGGCTATAGAATCTTTGATTTTGTAGCTACTAATAAAATAAATTAAACAAGTATTTGTACCTTGAAAAAGATGTAAAAAGTTAAAAGAAAATAAATTGAACACCTATTATTTTGCAGCAGCAAGGATTTGTAAATTTGAAGTAATAATAATATTCACTCTTGACGATTTAATTATCACTTGCTTTTCAAATAGTTGAAGCTTCTTATTCATTTTCGTTACTTGTTGGTTATGTTGCTTAGCCATAGATTTGTTTTGTAGCCTAAGGTATTGGTTTTCCAATTGTAAATCATTGATTTTATGCTTGATAACTAGTACTACAACACTATATTTCTCCATCCAAAACCAGTTATTCAAATACTTATTTGAATCTTGTTCGTGTCTTAAATCTAGTCTTAACATCATCAAATTGGTTACATTCAGAGTCACACCCAAAATCATTATCAGGTTTGGATTTAGGTACTTTCTATCTAGACTTGGATTATTTTTGAATATCAATTTCAATATGAACACAAGAACCTAAAATGCTTTTATATTTATTCCTGCTAGCTTCAGATAATTTTTGTGTTATTTGCCTTTTTTAAATTGATTTTGTCTGGTAAAATTTTCCTCATGATTGATTGTCTCAACTGCAGCTTTATGCAAATGATTTTGATGGGTAGAGAGGTTCATCTTAGACTTACAATTTCCACATGTGATAGGGTTAGGATATTCCTTCCAAACATTGATTTTAGACCTCTTTATTGTGTTAGGGGTGATGTGAGTAAAATCTAGGTTTGTGACCCCATCATCTATCGAAGTCATCAGGTTTAGCTTAGGTAGTTTGTCAAGGATTTTACTCTTCAAGATATATTAAATTTATCAAGCCTGAGTTTCAAAAACATTTACATGAATATGCACACATGTATCATCAACCTGTGGATGAATTCCCACCCTCATCTTGGCCAGAAATTCATCAAAATTGTTTATGTGGAGAAAATCCTTAAAGTATCCCCTAACTGTGATAGCCTAAATTCAACAAGGATATAGATTAAGCCATAATGGAAAAGGATTCTATCAAGATTTTGAAACCCTCAATGATAAAATCTATCCATTTTAGTAAGACTCTTGTATAGGTAGTAGGGCAGATTAAGCTAATAACCAAGAGAAACCATGAGTAGGTGGATATGGTAATAGAATACAAAACCATAATGACCTTCATAGGTTATAGACTGCCTAATGATTAAATCCAAATCATGTAATTTTATCTTTACTTGAGTTACATGGATACCTTTCTAGTTATATGATATTTTCATTGATAGTAAAAACTTGCTCCTCAGTATGTCCATCGCGAAGAATTTGTTCGACCATATTTCATCCTTAATTGAGAAGCAAGTGGATTGGAAAATGCGATCCTCATTGACCAAGATTTCAATTTCACCCACTCAATCTCATTTTCCTTAAGAGGACTAATAAAAATATTTGGAAACCTCCATCAGAATTCTATTTTGTCTAGCTTTATACCAATTTTTACTTTAAAATCCCTCATGCTTTCATTTAGTTTTATGGTTACTAACAATATTTTCTACATTCTTGGGTATGATAGGGTAAATGTTCATCCTTTTGAACACTTCCTTTGTTTTAACAAGATTTAACATTAACATCATTATTAATGATGGTTTGTGTATGTAGGTCTAAAAATTGGTCAATTAATTTTATATGTATGCACCAATGTGATTGCTAACTGCATGGCATTTGGCCACGATCTTGCACCCATAATCCTACATTGTGCATGTGATGCATGCAACCTATAGAGTTCCTTCAATCGAAGTTAAAAGGTATGGCCAACTACTTCATGTGCATAGATAGTAGTACAAGCAATTGACTGAGCCTTTTTTAGTGTTGTTCTTTGACAAGCCTCGGTATTGCAACAAGAATGTTGCAACTCCCAAGGCTACCGACTTTAATTATCAAATTGTGGTTCATACAAACTTAAGAGGTATGAACACTATATGTGTAGCATACAATGTGTCCTTCTTTTGTTGTCATGATGTAATGGAGTGCATGTATTGAAGTCGAATCCTAAACTTATTGTAGAAAATGAAATGTTCGAAATGGAACCTTAACCTACTGCAAGAAAGAAAGTACAAGGAAAGAGAATGAAATCAAATGCTAAAACATACCATTTTCTAACTAACTTCTAAGAGGATTTCCTTCAAAACAATTCTAAGTTAATATATATGCAATCCTACTACACTAAGGATGTATATTCAAACCATCAGACCTTCTATTGTTGTGCATGTAAATGAATAAAATAAATTTGTTTTTCTTTTTGTCTTTTTTCCATGTGAGAGTGTGAAAGCTAATCCCTTTTGGTGATGTGGCAAGTGGCTTGGAGATGATGGTGAATTGTCAGAAGATTTGGGAGACAAGTAGCGACCCTTTCCTAGCTTCCCAGAGGTTTTTTCCTCAATTTTTCCTCAAAACAGGCTTTCCTATAGGATGCTACAGTGATTTCCTACAACATCCCCTGATTTCCTATAGGATGCTACAGTGATTTCCTACAAGATCCCCTGATTTCCTATAGGATGTCTAGATTTAGTATAATTCATCAAATGACCAAACAAATCAAATCCAAATTGGATGATAAAAAATTTAGTGTTAACTAGGATGTCCTAAGTCCCCAATCCAAGTCTAATCACTCAAAAATACCTCTGTTAACCAATGCAAAAAAAAAAAAAAACATTACTAGTCGAAAATCTAGAAATTCGAGAACTAGTGAGCTAGTAAATCTAAAAAATGGCTAACCAAATCAAGTGAAAATGAAATGGGGTAATTTTTTTATCAACTAGAATATTTTTTGATCTAATGCAAGTGGAATCAATTTTATTGAATCTTGTTCGCATGATCTAAAAGATAGCATAAATTTATTGTTCTTTGCTAAAAAAGAGATCTAACAATTTAGATTTGTGAATAGGAAGACTAATCCAAGCAACTAAATTATTATTATGAACGTCCAAATATTTTCCAAGGATGAAATAATTTTTGTGATCCTACAAAAGAACTTACATCAACCATTTTACTCAATTATACAACAAGAAATAATTAATACTAAATGCAAAAATAGAAAGAAATAAAAACTAGAGATACATGTGAATAAGTAGTGAAAAGAATAAAAGAATGATACAAAAGGGCTATGAGGCTCTAGGGATGACCAAGACCAATGAGACTCAGAGACCTATGGAGGAGAACAAGATTTAGAAGCTAAAAATGACACTAATCTTCATTATTTTCATCAATGGAATTACATCCTTGCAAGAAAATACAATGGAGCTACAAAAGTGCAAGCTCTCTCCGCAATAACAATAATGAAAATTTATCCCTGGAAGAAAATTCGACTTGTTACTTACACAAAATGATTAGGAATCACTCCCCATTAATGGAGGAAGCTTTCCTCACCAAAATCCCTTGATTAGTGGATTTAGTCCCCAATACTAGGAATTTGCATTAAATGGTAGGGAACACATTCCTAGATTTTTTGAATCATTCCCTAGAGAAAACTCAATTTGGTACTTATAAAAAATGATTGAGAACCATTCCCCATGGATGGAGGAAGCTTTCACCATCGAAATCCCTTGATTAGTGGATCTTCTCCCTTGATTAGTGGATCTGCTCCCTTAATTGGTGGATTTTCTCCCTTGATTAGTGGAACACATTCCTATATTTTCTTGATCATTGGAGTTCCATAATTTGTGCCAAAATTCCATAATATTTTGTTGACTTATTATTTATTATTGATCTTCTAGTAGTAGGGAACAATTCCCTAAATTATCTCCTCCTCCAACTCTTCATAATCTTCCCAATATTCTCATAATATTCCACAAAAATAAATAATATTAGGCAAAAATATTCAATTATTCATAAAACTTTCTAATGAATATATTAAAGTTAAAAATAAATATCTAATGCAAAAAGAGATGTTTAATGTGCTGAAGGATGGTCATAGACCTTAATTTATGTTTTAAATTACAGGCATGGACCTAATTTTTGTCTAATGTAAAGGCCCATCATACCCCTTGATGAAAGTGTTACTCATCCTATGAGAAACTTAGTAACCTCATTGTGCCTCATCCATGGCCTTGGTGGCCTCTCTCTTGTGCATTAAGAATCTTGGCTATACGCTCTCATAGACAAGCCCAAAAACATATTTTTTTCAAAGGAAAATCATTGTTTCTTGATACCATTAGCTTGCTTTCTTGCCCTTAATCAAGATGATTTCTTAAATATTTTTTTAGTTTCGCAAGGTCTTCCCTTTTGATACATTGTTCACCATTTGGACACCTCTGACACCTTTAGAATGCATTTAGACTGAATTTTTTTGTTTTGTTTTATTTTTTTTTTGAAACTGATTTTGTTTTTAAGGGTGAATGTAGGGGTGATGATGGTGGGAAAGGTATGGTGATAGAGTGATGAAGGGGTTGAATTTTATTGGCTTAGAAAGTCCTTTATTTGCCTTACTACTACATCCTATAGGATTTCAGGGTCACTCTAATTCCTACAGGATCATCTTGTAGAAAACACAATCCCTTTGTAAACCAAATTAAAGGAGTGGAGAAAATGATAGAAATGGTGGATGAATGAATGGTAATGAGTTGTAAAATAAAAATGTGAGTGATAGCGGTCTCTTTGTGATCCTCCCTCTCTCTTTGACCGTCCTTCTTAATGACCTACAAATGGAAATTTGATGAAAATGGAGAGGATGCTTTCTTTGTTGTTTTTTTCAAGAATGAAATGGGATGGATGAATGATAAATAGATAGTGAATGTGAAGTGGATGGAGGGCTTGGAGTGTTGTGGTGACTTGGCCTTTGCAAAATTTTCTTCTTTTAACTATTGTCCTCATTTATTGGAATCATCACCCTTCATAATTTGACTTTTCAACATTGCATGAGTGAAGTAGTGAGATGCAATCAACTAGTTGAAGGCGGCTCAGACTGTTGACCCATCCTTCGCTTATAAAACTTCATCTCTCGTGCATTTACAACAAATTTATAACTATAATATGCTCAAGGGAAGAGGTAAAGAATATTGCATACTTGTACTTGCTTGATGGTTGTTGGAGATACATGCATGTTGTTGCTGAGTTGATGTTGATGTGTAGGTGTTGGATGGTGATGTTGATGATCTTGGTGCTGCTGGTAAGCTTTGGAGGAGCTTCTTTGACCTCTCGATCTCCTTTAAAACTTCCCACTGCCAATCTTGTAGGTGTGGTTTTGCATCATGTAGCCTTACAAGACATTGACTTGTTTTGTCCATATCTCCCAAACAATAGGCTGGAATGAGCTGAAATGTTTTGAGCATGTTTCTATCATCATTATGCACCTCCCCATAGAAATATTTTGGTCAATGGATGAATGAGACTTGAGGGAAACTAAAACTAGCTAAAGCTAATGGAGGTCGATTTTTTGGAAACCATGCGGTTGAATTTTCTGAAATTTCTTGGGCATGTTACCATCATCCATATACATATCCCCATGATATAGTTTGTTAAATGGATGCACAGATATGAATAAATTGCAAAAAAGGTTGAAGGTGATGGAGGTCAATTTCCTAGAAATTGTGCATCAGAATTTGTTTAAATTTCTTGAGCATGTTACCATCATCCATCTGCATATCCCCATAAAACAACTTGGAAAATGGATGCATGGTTTTCAAGTTATGGAAAAGCCAAGTTGCTACTCTATGCATTTTTATATTGTTGGGTGTGGAGCCTAATTATCTTTTGTATTCAAAGGTTTTACTCCAGGAAGACTATACAACCCTCCACGCGGGGGGTGCAGGGGGTTTAATCTTCCCTGGCTGGGGGTTCCGGGTTAGTGCCCCCGGAGTTACAAATAGATGTAAAATTTCCTTGTAAAAGTCTAGTAATTTCTAGTCAATCTGGGCCGTTCATTTGGCAGATGTTCTGACTGTAGAAGTTAAGTTTAATTTAGGTTTTTTTGCCCTAGAAGGAAACCCCTCACTATATATGATGGAATTGTATTGTGTCTATACATATATGTATCCGGAGTGAAGAAAAGAGAGGAGATTGAGAGAAAAGCAGGTGTTACAACAGATCTGTTGTAGGTTGTATCTCTTCAGTTTGCTAGATAATATAATAAAAGTGGGATTGGTTGTTTCTCCATGGACATAGCCCAAATTGGGTGAACCATGTATATCTATGTCTCTCTTGTTTTATGCATTTTTTGTGTTTATATTTCTACACTATTTTATGTGTTCCATTGCTCTGTAATATATAATTTTCTAACATGTATCCTATAGTTTTTTAGGACAGTAAGGAAAATGAGTGGTATAAGCTTGAGAATGATGGGTGGATGGTGAAAATAGGTGAGGGTGATGGATTGTCATGGACTTGGTCTTCTTAGAGCATTTCAGTGAAGTAGGAGGAAGTCAAAGTTTGACTTCTTTTGAGTAGGCTTGAAAAATTTTCCTTTTGGTACCAACTTGTTCTTGTTGCCTGTAGATGTTGGAGAGTACATGCATGCATGGAACAAGGATTAATTTATTTTTCCTCTTTTTTTTTCTTCAAGGCCTACTAGCTGCCTCAATGAGGTTTTCAACTAGTAGGTCTCCCTAGGCGCCTCAAAGGAGGTTTTGACCTAGCATCTTCTTTTTTCTCTTTCTTCTTTTTTCATTCCATTAACTGCCTCATGGACGTTTTCAATCAATGAGCCAATCTTAGGAGCATCCAAGGAGGTTTTCACCTTAGATTTTTATTTTTTCTCTTATTTTTCAATTTTTTTCTTCTACCCTACCCTACTTGAGAAACAAAACCACTTTCAAGTATAAGAACACGTCCAATGGAGCCATTTGCATATCAAGATGATAGACAAAATGATGTGGAGGCTTGAAATGCATACTTTTACATGTACTTGGATTTGAGAGATCAAATTATTTGACTTTGATGATATCAAGCACATTTGAAGAAGAGGGTATTGTTGCAACTTAATGACTATCTCGAATCATATTTCAATATAGTTGTGATGCCCCTGGTCCACTTGCTGATTTTCACCATCTTGGATGTCTTCTTCTTCCATGACCTTCAAATCTTCCTCTCCTTGCTGATTGTTGTCTTGACCACATGGAGGATTTGATGGTAACCATGAGGGAGCTTTCTCGATCTTTGATTTTGTTGTCTTCTCTTCAACAAATGCAGCACATGATCCTTTGGTATTCTCATTTGAATCTTCTTATTTTGGATGTTGTCCTTCAATAATATCAAGATTATCTCTTTTTTGAAATATTCTTCCTGATCCATGATCAATACCATAGATCTCAAGAGGAGATGTTTGGAAGAGTTGCACCTTAGCATTGTAAGTGGGTTGAGCTACTTCAATGTGTGGGTTTGGAAATCATGGTACATGTAGTTGAGTGGAAGTGGATATTTGAGATGGATGTGGTTGGGGTTGTGGTTGTGGTGGAGATGAATGGTAGGGATAATATGGAGTTGGGTATGGAGGATATTAAGGAAAATATTGAGGATATTTTGGATGGCTCCCATAAGTTCCTCACCAACCTTGTTGCCAAGATTGATTTTGGCGTCGAGATGGCGAGCGTTGCCAAGGAAAAGGTGTGTTCCAATTAGGCTCTTGCATCATATCCCAGTGAATAGGTTGCCATGGTTCTCTTGGAGCTACATAACATAGCTACACTGTCAATTGACTTGCTCCATTGTCCTCTTGGTAAACTTCCTTCAACCATGGTAATGATGGACAATGTTTAACATCATGCGATTCTGCAAAAAAATATCTTCATTTTATTTTCCTTCATCTTTCACTCTTAACATTTCTACTTGGTTTTTTATATTGCTAAGAATTTATATTTTAAATTCATCAAACAAGTTTCCAAGTTTAGCTTGACTTACTGATCTTGATGCTAATTAACCTACTCTTGCTTTTCCTCTTGATATGTGTTTGCATGTTTCACAAATTTCTAAGTGATATACATCACCTCTATCCATGAGATTAAGGAGATCAATCCACTCATCCCTAATTGTTCTAAGTAAGAGGGTTTTTAGTGTGTTGGATACTAAATGATGTAGTTTTTTCCTCTTAACATTATACATGAACCTCTCTATTAGATCCTCTAGACTCTCATCTTCTCATTGATTCATTCTAAATTTTTTTCTTTAAGATCATGATCTTTATATTTTTCTATAAATATATTTTGCATATCATTCCATCATCTTATTGAATTAGTCCCTAAACTCATGAACCATTTAAGAGCTCTATCCTTCAATGTTGCTAGAAACAAACTCAGTTTTCGAATTTTTAATAAGTAACCATAAGATCTAAAAACAATATCAAATTCAAAGAGAAAGGTTTCTGGATCCTATGACCTTAGACCATGAAATTTTGGAAGAAAAGAGGGAGGGATTTTCTTCATGTGCACACTACCATTAGTATCTTGAATGGGAAATATGAGAGGATCTTCCTCATTGTCATCATCTCCATCCATTTCTTCTACATTATATGTCATCTCCTTATTCTACCTGCAAAAGTGAATGGTGATGTGGCTCTTACTCCACCACATGATCAAATCGGGGGGTGGGTTGTTGTTGGAGAATTTTGTTTTTGTTTTTATGATTAGATAAAAACTATAATGCAATGCAATTTTCTGCTTTTGAAATTAAATATGCCTAATGAAAATATAATTTTGTTTTTGCAAAAATTAAAAATAAATGAATCACCTAGGGAAGAAAACAATGTATATTTTGACAACTCCCTAGAAAGGGTGTGAAAAAAGTGACGAGCCTCGGTATTACAATAGGAATGTTGCAACTCTCAAGGCTACCGACTTTAATTATCAACTTGGGGTTCATACAAACATAAGAGGTATCAACACTATATGTGTAGCATACAATGTGTACTTTCATTGTTGTCATGATGTAATGGAGCTCATGTACAAGATTCAAATCCTAAACTAATTGCAGAAAATGAAATGTTTGAAATGGAACCTTAATCTATTGCGAGAAACAAAGTACAAGGAAAGAGAATGAAATCAAATGCTAAAACACACCATTTTCTAACTAACTACTAAGAGGTTTTGATTCAAAAGAATTCTATGTTAACATGTATGCAATCCTATTTTCCTAAGCATGCAAATTCAAACCATCAAACCTTCTACTGCTATGAATTTAAATGAATAAACTAAATTTGTTTCTCTTTGTCTTTTTTTTTTCATTTGAGAGTGGGAAAGATAATCTCTTTTGGTGATGTGTCAAGTGGCTTGGAGATGATGGTGAATGATCAAAAGGTTTTAGAGACAACTAGGGACCCTTTTCTAGCTTCCTAAAGGGGTTTTCCTTAATTCGGCCTCAAAACAGGCTTCCCTACAGGATGTTATAGTGATTCCCTACAGGATCCCCTGATTTCCTACAGGATGTACAAATTTTCTATAATTCATCAAATGACCAAGAAAATAAAATCCAAACTGGATGAGGAAAATTTTGGTATTAACAAGGATGTCTTAGGTCCCCATTCCAAGTGGAATCACTCAAAAATACCTATGTTAACCCATGAAAAAATAAAATTACTAGTTGAAAATCTAGAAATTTGAGAACTAGTGAGCTAGGAAAACTAAAAAATGCCTAAAAAAATCAAGTGAAAATGAAATGGGGTAATTTCTTTTATGAACTAGAACGCTTTTTTGATCTAGTGAAAGTGGAATTAGTTCTATTGAATCTTGTTAGAATGCTCTAAAAAATAGCATAAATTTAATGTCTTTGCTAAAAAGGAGGTCCAACAATCTAGATTTCAGAATAAGAAGACTATCTTAGTTTGTAGGTTTCTGTGGAGTGGTTTTTGAGAAACTGGATTCGGATGATCCACAGTGTTCTTCATTCTTTTGTCGACGTTTCGAGCCTAAACCAAGACTCATCATCAGGATTTTTGATATACAGAGAGGAGAAAAGCGAGAAATAAATAATGTCAAGGAGGGCAATGTGTGTAAGCTGACTTTTTATTTTATCTTAATTTACTTTATTTATTTATTACTAATGTCTTTGTGTTATTATGTTTATTAATTAATTTAAGTTATTATTGTTTATTCTTATGTTACTTTATTTGTTGTTGTATTAATATTATTCACTTATATATTTAATCTGTATATATTGAAATCATTTTTAAATTTTTTATTTATGTGTATATGTTTTTATTTATTCTATTATATTCCATTTATATAGTTGTATAATGGTATTTAATTAATTTTTATTTTATATTAATTTAAATTTATATTTTATTTATATTTGATCTTATTCTATAATTGCATTAATTTTATTCTCCTAATTGTATTAATTTCCCGGTATTATTATTAGTTTTTATGTTAAATATATCGATTAGTTTGAAAGTTTTAAGTTATTATAATTGTTTATCTATTAAATTATTATTATTTATGCTTTATTGTTTATTAATTAATTGATTATATACTTAGATATATATGTATTTTAATTTTTATTAATTTATTTCATATTATATTTAATCTTGAAATCAATTCTTATATGTATGTATCTATATGATTATATTTACCATTATTCTATATAAGTATCATAGTTGTTATAATTTATTTGAATTTTATTAGTATTTATTAAATTATTTATTTGATTTTTTGATTGTATTAATCTTGTTTTCATGATTTTGTTGATTTATTATATTAAGTTTATATGAATTTTGTTATGATTATTATATTTAATGATTTACTTTATCACATATATATAATTTATCTTTATCGTTTTATTATATTAATAGGATATTGTTTAGCTCATTAATTAATTATATATTATTTTATTTTTATTAAAATATGAGATTATATTGTTGTATCTAATATTATTTCAAAGGATTGTAAGGGTTTTTAGGTTAAGGGGGAAGGATTTTAATTAAGCCGCTTAATATTATTGTTCATTGAGGAACCAACTAGATGAAAGGGTTAGAATTTTTATAGACAGGGAAGATGGGGGGGGAAGGGGGGGAGGGGTAGGGAAAGTCTAATCTATGGGGGAGAGCAGAGGATTCCAGTTTTTACTGATTTCCAAGCCTCCATCTCTATTAAGGTTTCGAGGGTGTTTAATGATCTCAATGGCTTCATGAACTTTACGTTTGAAATGGTGTTTTTCATTCGCAATAACCTTAGTGTCTTCTAGGAAAATATGATGGTTTGTTTTACCAACATGTTCAGCTAAGGTTGAGGAGCGAGTTCTTTCTTTACGGAGGTCCGCACTATGCTCCTTGAGCCTAATCTTTACAGACCTTCCAGTTTCTCCTATATATTGTTCTCCATAAGAGCAGTTGATGATATACACACCTTTTTGTTGCAGCTGCTCTTGGTTGTCCTTAACTAATCTCATTCTCTGCTTGATGGTAGATAAGGGTTTGAACGAAGTTTTGACATCTTTATTTTTGAGAACTTTGGCAAGCTTGTCAGTGACACCTTGGACGTATGGGAGGTAGGCATTAGAAGTCATGGGGTTAATAGGTTTGTTCGCATTGTTTCCTGACTAGGATTTTTGAATGGCTTTGAGGATGCTCTTGATATTGTATCCTAGGTTGCAAAAAGTTCTTTTTAGGTAAGTGATCTCTTCTTCAACATGGTCATCATCTGAGATTCTCCAACCTCTAGTGAATAGGGTTTGCAACACACCCATCTTTTGGGATGGATGGTGATGTGAATCGGCATGGAGGTAGTTATCTATATGAGCCTTTTTAACAAGAGTTCACTAGGCAGAGGTTAACAGACAGTCAGGATATTAAACCACCGACAGGATATACAGTGGATGCATGTGAATGCAACCTAATAGTCAGGTCACAAGCCGTTGGAGTAGACCATGCCCCTAACCACTACAAAAACCATATTAGTACTATGCCATGTGAGTGGGCAGAGGAGATTAAGTGAAGGTTAGCATTTGGAGGTAACCACAATGTAGAAACTGTGAAGGTAGCGGTCAGTGCAAATTGCAATAGTTGTCACACGGTGTTTAGTTGACTGCAATTGCCAAGCTTGACACGCAAGCTGGCCACTTATGACAAGACCATGGTAGCACCTCCTATTCACATGTGGACTATTAACCAATCGCACCTAGTCAGCAAACAGTTTACGGTTTGTTTTATTATATGCTTTATTAATGGGTTTTTGTTGCATTTTTTGGTGCAAAACTAATTCCTCCACCATATGACTAGGCATAAAGGTGTCCCTATGCCACAAGACTGATTCCAAAACATTCAAATCAAGTCATACATGCCTAGTTGAGTCTAAGGGGCCTCGAATGCACTTGGTGAATGTCCAATAAGCAATTTTCTTCATTGAAAGGGGATGCGAATGGTTTTGATTTTTGCTTGCAGATTTTGGAGGTCACAGGTAGTTTTGGTTTTAGTGTTACGGGAGCATCCTGAGTTGGAATTGGAATCCATTAGAAGTGTTGGAAAGCTAGTTCAGAGGGCTATCTAATGAAAATGATTAGAAGTGCCAATGTGCACATTGAGACTGATAAAATCTCTTTGTAATGAACCCCTTCTTTTCATTCCTAATAAAAACAGTCACCCATCTTGAAAGCGAGCACAGAGACGTAATCCATCAGGGACGAACTCCGTCATCAATTTTGTTGTCTGGTATCACTGTGTTTTTAATATTTTCATTTATGTTATGCATCCTTATTATGTTTAATCAGCTATCGTAAATTCTTCTTCTCAAGTAGTTTTCCGACATTTCCGCACTTTGAGCTAAGATTCAAATCATTAATGGTTAATCAATTCTACATCAGTTGTTAGTTTATTATCATTTCAGATCATATAATTTGGTATCAGAGTAGGTTGTTTTTATAGAATTTTCCATTCAATGTTAACCAAGTCAAATTCATAATGAGGATAAGGAATCCTTGATCAGATCGATCCAGAGATTGGAAAGCGACGAGTTGTTCATAAATCGACCATGTCAAGATCTGATGTAGGTTAAAACATTGAAGCTAATATTAGTGAAGAATTGTTTCAGCAGGCATTCTTGACTATGTAGCAGATGTTGGGAGAATTTTACGAAGACAAGAAGGTGAGAGATGCAGCGTCTTCTTCTAAGGCATCGAAGAAGGACAAAGGTAAAGGGAAGACTGATAAACAACCTCCACCTCCATCATATCCATCATCCTCTTCTTCTTCTTCTTCGAGTGAAGAATTTGAAATGGAAAAGAAACCTAAGAAAGCATCTCTTTTAAAACTTTATGTTAAATTTTAGTTACATGTTTACGATGGTGAAATGAATTCTGAAATGTTAGATAATTGGATTAAGTAGTTAGAAGTGTATTGTTGCATTTAGAACATTTCTAGCGATAAAAATAAAATTTAGATAGCTACACTTAGAATGGCAAGAACAACTTTAATCTGGTGGGAAAGTAAAAATCAGATAGATGTAAAGTATAAAGGAAAATTCATCTTGTCAGGGTCTAAGTTTTTGAAATCTCTTAGGAAACAGTTCTATTTTAGGATATATGCAGCAAGTTGTGATTGATTGGTAGCATCTAAGGCAAGGTAAAGTGTATAGTGTTTAGGAGTTTACTCAGGAGTCCAGAAAGATGTTGGGTGTGGAGCTTGATTATATTTTGTATTCAAAGACTTCAGCTGGATGTATACCCCAGGAATACTATACACCCCTCCACAGGGGGGAGTGTGGGGGGGACTTGTCCACCCCATGGGGCTCCGACGGGTACAAATCCCCCCCGGCTGGGGGGTCTGGGGGCGGCGCCCCTGAAGCTAAAAATAGATATAAATTTTCTTTGTAAAAGTATAGTAATTTCTAGTCAATCTGGGCCATTCATTAGGCGGATCTGGTGGTAGAAGTTATGTTTAATTTAGGGTTTTTTGCCCTAGAAGTCAACCCCTCACTATATATGATGGAATTGTATTGCATCTATGTAGATCTGTATTCTAAGTGAGGAAGAGAGAGGAGATTGAGAGCGAAGAGGGTGTTACAGTGGATCTCCTGTAAGTTGTATCTCTTCAGTTTGCTGGATAATATTATAAAAGAAGGACTAGCTGTTTCTTCTTAGATGTAGCCCAAACTAGTAAACCACATATGTCTGTGTCTCTCTTGTTTTATGAATTTTTTGTGTTTATATTTCTACAATATTTTATGTGTTCCATTGCTTCGTAATATATAATTTTCTAACAACTGGTATCAGAGCCGAAGTTTTATTTGGCTAATAAACTCGCAGGAGAAAAGGATTCATGGTTCAAGTGGGAGCAATGGTGGAAGATGGTAGGTTTAGGGTTGAAAAATTCAACGAAAAAAACTACCAGATGTGGAAGATGCAGATGGAATATTATTTGTATTAGAGAGATATTGTTACACTGAAATTTGTCACCATGACTATCTGTAGTTAATATGGCTCCATCAATAGTCATATTATCCTCCTTGTCAAGCCTCATACCTCTGCTCTTCATGTCAAACTTCAAAAAGAGAGAAAGTCACTTAAAAACATGTTTATCTCTGGGTACGCAGGTTCTCTCTACCTTGCCTGCGTGTACGCATCCCAAACACACTATGCCTGCGTACTTGTACGCTCTGTAGGCCAAAGGATGGGTGCGTACCCCTGTAAAGGTCAAAAGGCACGAGTTTCATCTTTAAAAAGTTACTTGTGGTCACTTCTAGAGCCTTCTAGAAGAGTGTTTGACGTGTATGAGCGCCTCCAGATGGTTCATGCATCCCTATGATAGAGGAACTTACCCCATCAAGAGAGGAGCTACCCCATCCAAAAGAGGGAGTATCCCATTGATGTTGGAACTGAATAACTTCCTCTAGAACACTATAAATACAGGCCTTGGGCCAGAGAAGGGGAGGTTGAACGCTGAACATTCCAAAGGGTAGATGCTGCTAGAATTAGGACTTCCATTGTAAGCTTGTGAGGAGAGATTACCATCCTTTCTTGTTTCATTTGGAAGTGGGTGAGCTTGTCAAAGTAGAGGAAAACTCTTGCTGGACCCTGGGAGGAACTTGCACAACACCAAGGCTCAGGTTGTAATGGTTTCTTTTTTGTTTCCTTAATACAAATAAGTCCATTCTTCTCAATGATTTGTTGTTAATGAATTGTTTCATATACTCCTTGGTCTATATGTTGAATATGCTTTGTTTTATGAATATTCAGGTGTTATGTAATCGTTTGATTGTTAGTGTATGCAGGTTTCAAAGTGAAGGAGGAGCTCATCTGGATCGACAAGGCTGGACTACTACAACAGCGTTGGACTACAGGTAGGATCTAAACACTTGATTTCTTATATGGTAAATGCATATTTAGAGAAGGATTGTTCTTAATTGTCTTGTTTGTCACTAGAAAGCCTTAAGCTTCCAGGGAGGTTGGTTTTGTCCGCAAAATTAACTCTTTCCGCATGACAATCCTCGTGGTATTTTCAAATACCATTGTGTGGGAATTCATTTCTAGTGGCTCAGCTTGCAAGAGGAGGATCCATGGAATAATTATTATAATGCCTCGAAGTCTTGTGAGCCGATTAGTTTTGTAGGAACTTCAGAGGTGAATTTGTAGAAGGAAGCTACTCTAGAAGTAGTGGAATTAGAAGGGAGAAACCTCTCATGGGATAATGGAAAGGGAAAGGTTGCTTATATTCCAGGGGGAGAATGAAGTTGGAAGATGAAAGTGGATCCAAATATTATGAAAGAAGCTTTAGTAGTAGAGGAAAAGAGGAAATAGAGGATGCAAAGAGAAGAATGGAGTCTGAAGAGGGAAGAGTAGATGATATTGGAGGAAGAAAAGTAGAAGCAAGAACAAGAAGAGAAGCAAAAGTAGGGATAAAAACAAAGATTAAGAGTAGTCGTAGAAGAAACATCGTGGAAATAAGTTGAAGAGAAAGAACATAACCAACAACCAGTAGAGGAGGAGAGTGGATAGATGCAGGACACATAGTTTTCTCAATAGGTTGAAGAGTTGGTAAAGATCGTAGACATGGAGGATGAACTAGAGACGCAAAATCAAGATGTCAACCTAATGCCTAACACACACCAGGTAATTATTCAGTCTCCACCACCTCTAGCAGCAGAGCCAGCTTGAGGCGAGGAAGGGGAAGTTGTCCCTCTTGATGATGATCTGGTTATGGACACGTATAGTCTATCGTATGATGATATTCAGAAGGAGATTGTACAAATGTGTAAGAACTATTTTCTTAATGACCTCACATCTCCTACTTTTATGAGGGAAAGTGTTATTGTTGCTGAAACCAAGAAGAATCTCAATGTTATTGTCGTAACCAACTTGGCCTTCGTAGGTGCAGTAAAGTCAAATATCAAATTTTTGACAAATGAGGATAAGGAATTGGAAAATAACTTGCAAGATGTCAGGAAAGAGGAACATTTGTGCACAACAACTCAAATTGTAGCTTCCACATAGGTCCATCTGGAGGAAATGAAGGCAATGATACTTGGTGAAGTATCGACACTTGGAGAGATCATGCAGAACCTCTATGAGGGGCTCGTTACTGTGCATAAGGAAGTTGTCCACGTGAATGGATTGCAATAGTAGTGTAAATACTTTTTCAAAACTGTCAGGAATGCACAAGCTGCCATCATTTTCGTGCATGAATGGTCAATGTGATACAAAGGGGCAGCAATTGACTTATATAAGAAAATGAAACAATAGGTAGGGATGGATAAAGCAAGAGTGCGGATGTTGATTCTGGACAAAAAACAAATCGTCTCTTTCATTGGTAACATTCAGGCCTCGTATGCATGATTATACAACAATATTTATTTCTTGGGGAACTCCCATAGGATCCCATTAGTTGGCTCACTCACTGAAGCAAAACCCAGGAACTAGGTCATGAAGGAGATAGAAGAATAATTGGAGCAGCTTAGACAAATTACCACCAAGGAATATTTGGATGTGAACAAACATAATATGTAAAACTACATCAGTGGTCCTGTCCAAGTGCGAGAAATGTTGCTCATGCTTCAGAAGGAAGTTCAAACTGGTTCCAAATCATTGTACCCAGATGCCATGGAGGCTAGAGTGTGCTTCCATCCAAACACCATCGTACGGTTTGGGGATCTCATCCCACAATACCAAGCTTGGCACCGATACGTGACTGAAAGAAATCAAGTGGAAGTGTTGAGCTTGATTTTCCCCAAATCCAAGCATGATAATTTTCTGACTTATTAGGTTGTCTAGTTGGCTCTACCCAATATTGTCCTATATGGGTACGAGTGTAAATTGTAATATTATTTTGTAATTTGCAAGTGGAATTCCAAGTGTCAATATTGGAATGTAAAGAGTCACAATTTAATTTAATGATTTATTTTGTAGAGTTGTTGAAGAGTCATGAGGGAAGTCCAAAAGTCATAAAGGGGAGTTGAAGGGTTACCCCCTCTTGTTATAAATATACCCTCATAACTCATGTAAAGTGCTTTTGGGAGCCAAGATTTTGGCTAGGATTAGACTTAGAGTCTAGAGATTGGGCATCTTGTTAGAGCCTTAGCTTCTCCATAGTGTAGAGAAAGTATATTTCTTTGGAGGAGGAGGTGATGTTGACTTCACGTTCCACTATTATGGCTAGTGGTCTATCAATGGAATATGTATGATTGGAACTTTCACTTAATAAAATCTCAAAGCTGACACGTTTTCATGCATATGTTGTAAATATAGTAGGAATATTCTTATTATGTTTTCAATGTATGTTATTTAACTCACGCTTATGCTTATGAACTATTTCGTTTGCATTGGTACAAATCTTATTGAATGTATGTCGCTATTTAATTCATCACTGTGAACTTGTGAACTATTTCAAATATTAGCTTGTAATGACATTTATGTTATGTGTTCCTTTCAAGTTGTGTATTATTAAAGGCTTTTAACTGGATCACTCATTTTACCTTCCATGTGGTATAACCTCCATGCATCACACTTGATGCTTTATAGGGTCACGCACATGTTCTCACCAAAGTCACTATACATCACTCTATGCATTATTATAGCCAAGGCACATCCTTAAACCCACTTCATCGACAACTAGGTCGTATGTTGGATAAAAATACTACACCAAATGGTGTGAGGTCTAATTGGGACTTCATATTAGGGAGATCCCCTGAATGTTGTCCGGTCCAACAACATCAACATTTTTTAAGATAAAAAGAGGGCCAGATGACAAGTTGAGCCCATGAAGTTTGTTTGATATTTCTGAACTCATTAATGGCTTCTCCTAAAGTCACAACCCCGACATGTTTTTCTAGAACCGAAAATATGAAAGTTCTGGCAAGAATCATTGATGAGTTGTCAAATGTTAACTTCAATGGTGAGGGTGAAACAACCTTCTTTGAGAAGACTACTGGTTTTCTCAAATTTTGCACAAAACACAATATTCACGATGAGGATGATGTTTGTAGGTTTTCCATTCTCACTTTCGAGCAACGCGGAAGGGAATGGTGTTAAACATTTCCTACCGCTTCCATATACTCTTTCGAACATCTTTCCACAAAAATTTATTGCACCTTTGATAGGTATGATTATAAATCTGTCTTCAAGAAAATTATGCAATTGTGAAAAGCTCTTGATAAATCTATTGATGATTTTCACAACCGTTTCATTCATTCTTTTTTGAATTTTATGAAGATGATGTTGATTGGCCTCTAATGAAAGATTAATTCAAATTTCTTATTCGCATTTCAATTAATACACACAAATATAGAACTTTTGAAAGTCTCCCAACATACCTTAGTATTAGAGCTTCTAAATCTGCGATGGACAAAGTCATTTTTCCAAGTGACTCTTGGTCTTCTCCTCATCAAGCAACTCCATTTTCAAAAGTTGAGGTGGGAGAAAATGAGAATTCACCCACTAATTTATGACCATATTCTCCAACCCCACGTACTCAAAATTCAAGTGCAAGTTTGGACTGTGAATTTGATGTTTGTGATGAAGTGTTATCTCCTTGTCCTCCATCCTTTGGTTCTCTGGATTGTGAGTTGTTGTGTTCACCCATTTTGAATGTTTATTTTCATTTTCATGAGGATCAAGTTGTGGATGGAGTTTGTGTTGAGAAACGAACTTGAGATATCATTTATGATGACTATGTGTGGAAGTCCACATTTGAACACGAATCTATGATGAAGGACAATTCTTTTCCTTCTGCACCTCTCCCTCATTATCTGGACATTTTCCATGATTCTGTCATTCCTGTTGAATTTTGAAGGATTTCCTTCTGATGATATTATTACTTCTAATAAATCTCAAAACTCATGGAATGTCAACTTTTCATCTAAATGCAGAAAGGAAATACATTCTCTTCTTGATCTCCCTAATCTATCATCTCATCATTCTGAAGAAATAGATGGTAAAATTTATTGTTTTCAGTCTTCCCCTCTTTATGATTTGTCAGATTATGAGGATGCCTTTGTTTCTGATATTAAACTTTCTAATCGTGGTTGTTGTGATATTTTCATCCATTCATCTGGTCATGACTCTAATTTTTCCTTCTTCTTCTTTTTTTCTAAGCCACTGGTCTTTCATGATCTATATTTTGATCATTTGGAACTTCTACAAGTTGTTGAGGTAATTCAACCCAAGCTAATGGTTATGTCAGGTTCTTGTAGTCTTTAGACTACTTCGGATTCTGATCAGAATAGTGATGTATCTTTCAAGGCTCCTCATTACTCCTATGTACACATTGAAAATCAATCAATTTCACAATTTTCACATCTTCCATCAGTTTTGCAGGATCCCATCACCCAATCATTAGAGGAATCATACCTGGAGAGCACTTTTGCAAAACAAAGTTTTTATTCTTTCTTTATGTTTACCTGGTTCAATAGTTCAAAAGTTTTTTCTTGCATATCTTTGAGTTGCAATGTGTCTGAACACCATAATGCATCCACAAAATGCTTCGCATGCACTTTTATTTCACACTTGTTTGCATACGTTTTCAAACTTTGAACATCTTGGTATGTATTGTCTTATCTTTCATTTTTGTTGTGATATGTGAACATCTTTCTTGATATACATTCCTTCACTTCCATAGGCCAGTCAATGTGTTGGTGGTTACACTAGAAATCTCATTTTATGTAGGTGTGGCCTTTTCTTGGTTAGTGTGGGAGTAGCAGTAGTTTGTTTGTTCCATTGATTTAATTTGCTTTGATTTACTTTATGTCTTGTTGCTTCTTCCATCTTTTCATTTCTTTCAATTGTAGAATATCTTCCGCATGAGACTGTGTTTGGTTTCTAAAGTGAGCATGGTGAAGTCTAAGAGGAAGTTATGCTACTCTTAACGCTTGGTTATCTATTTATACCATATCTTTGTGTGAATATTTCATCCTTTAGTCAATGATATTTCTGATGGAAAATACGTTCTTTCTTAGAGGCTTTCTTTCTTCTAGATCAATAAGTGCATATTCATAGCTCTATGAAAAAAATGAAAAAAATAAAAAAGGCAAAAGAAGGGAAAGGCTTCCTGTGTAGAGAGGTGAAGCAAGAAACTCCATCGAGGTACTGTCTAGGCTCGCTGGCAATGGAGATATGTTTGTGTTCCTGAAGTGACTCTATCGAGGTATTTTCCAGACCTATTGGTAGCAGAGCAACACTAGAGATGAAAATAAAGGCTTTGGCAATTATTTTCACTTGTGTATCTATATACTCCTCATCCCTAATTGAAATAACTTAGTTTGACTTGGCTTGGTTAGTTGTTCCACCCATGAAGAGAATGGTAGGAATAATATCTTTAATACAAGCTAAGTCAAGAAACTATGATAATAAAAAAACTGAAAAATACTTCCTAAAGAGTTAGACCTGATGGGGATGAGACAAGATCCATATAGAGAGCTGGAGTTATACCAGTGTGTCACCATGTGTTCTAGTTTCTACAACCACCCTCCAAAATTTTTACTATGCTTTGATTTTGGAGCCTTCCCTTTTGTCCACAGGAGCTGATCTTTTACTATTACCAGCTATTCATGATTTGATTGAGAATTATCCTTTTATGTTCTGCTTGTGTTTCCTTGTTTTGATATTTATCTAATCTTTTTGAGTCACAAGCTAACCTTCTGACTTGACCTTGCAACAGCCCTGGGCTTGCCTCTAGAAACTGCACAATATTGGAAGGAAAGTTAGGCTTGATGATGCAAAATACACAATCTAGAGTGGCAACTCAACCTTCAGCTTGAGAATTGTGAAGTCATAGATGGCAAGTGAGCACTAAGCTAAAAAAGTGCGCAATCCATTCCTTGAGTTACAAACCGTGAAATGCACTAAGATGGGAAGTTTTCGAGTTCTCCAAAATTTGGTAATCTTCCTTGGCAGTGTGCATGGAAAGTTTCTAAAAAAAGCGGGAAAACAATCCCTAGAAATTAGGGATTCACCATTAATTTCCTTAAGGTGGCACAATCCTTATTTTTAGAAATTTCTGCCAAGTGTCACTTTTTTTTCCTTGATTTTAGGCATGAGTGTCATAAACCCTAATCTGCCCAAATAAATTTAATTGATGCCTCTAGATATCATTTTTACATTTGATCTTGGAGCTCTAGCATTCCCAAGTATATTAAGGAACCTTTGGTGTAGTTTGCGTCACTTTTTCGAGTGAGCTTTGCTTTTGTTATCTTTTGCCATTTTTCTGTCTCTTTTTGTCATTTTTCTCCTATGAGTGTTGTTTTCCTTGTTTCACTTCATGGTTTCTAGCATTTTGACATATATTAGCTTGTATAAGTGTTGAATCAATTTTTTCATATGCCTTTCATAAGTGTCGCATCAATTTTCTTGTTCTTGCACACCAGTGATCGTTGTTTCAACGACTCTCCTCACATATTTGTTTTTCCTTCCATTTTTTGAGTTTCTACACTTGATTCACATTGATCTATCCATATTTATTTAAATCTTCACTTTAACTTGAATTATTAGTTATATATTCTTTTTTCCTACACCCTCACTAGGAAATATACACTTCGCATGGCCATGCATTGCCTTGCCCAGCTACGCATTGCGCAAGTAAAAGGCTCAAGCTAATAGCTTGGCCTCTGAGACGACACAATGTGCAGTACAGGCTGGTTGAGCTTTGTATTGTGTAGTCACATGGCTCAGTCTTACAACCTTAGCCACTGAGACTACACAATGCACAATCTCTATGTGTCACTTCCTAGGCTGAACTGCACATTGCGCAGTCTTAAGACTCAGGCTACACCACTGGTTGTGGAGACTACTCAATGCATAGTTCCCTCAGCTAGTCTTCATACCTTTATGATCCAGATTCTCTCAACTAGCATAGTTAACCAATATCTTTTATTTTGTGATGTTATTATAATTGCATACAAAACCACATGTGCATACTTTAACGATGAGGAAACAGAATGACAACCATAAAATTAAAGAACACACAAAACTTGATAACAAATTTCACCCATTGTGGGTTATGTCTATGAGCGTGATGTCAGATTAGGTATGCCACTTCATTAAATGTTGCAAGATGATGATGTGTACATCGTGTATTCTTTGACATTACAAGGATAAAATCCCCCAACTAAAGTGGCATGTCTCTCCATAAGACATTCTCCTATAGGAACTCTCACATATATGGGTCATCCTTTAGCATGACAAGATATTAAATTCTCATATGAAGTGGCATAAAATTATCCTCCAACAGAATGGTAAACAAGGATATCAACATCAAAGTTATCATCTCAACAAATCAAAAGAAAGACATGGCATTGCTGCATCATATACCTCCACTTCTGGGGATGGCGTGAAAATGCATAGCTCTACTGAAGAAATGGATTGCACCATTGAATTGTTGTGCAAAATCATGTCAAATTACTGTAAACTCAACCCCTTTCTGACATCGTCCATTTTGTGCTCCCGGGAATCTTAAAGGTTCCCCTCAAGATTCCTTTCTAGAGATGGGAGAAAAAGATGTTGTTCAAATGATGAATCTAACTTCACCACAATGACCCATGAGTAAAATGAGTATAAATTTATAAATTCAACTTGGTTATGAAACTATCAAAATTTGGCCCTTAAGGAATCTTTTAGATTCCTCGTGATTCCAAAAAGATTCCTCTCCAAAAGTTGAGTAAAATTCCACTATAAGATCAGAAAATCGATCACATCAGTAGTCTCCTCGCAAAATTCTAGTTTGTTTGAATATAAAGTTGGCATGATTCTGTCACTACGAAAATTTGGCACCAAGGGAATCTTTTAGATTCCTCATAATTCCACAAAGATTCATATCTACAAGTTGACTGAAGATATGCTGCTCAAATGAGGAAACTGATTACACTATCAGATTCCTTGTAGAAAACTGAGAGAAATGAGTATAAAGTTGATATACTTCTGCCTCTATAAAAAATCAGCCTCCAAGGCAATCTTTCATATTCATCATGATACCCCTGCATCAGGGTTCCGCCTTGCATTCCAACTCTAGGTTCCATTCACGCTCTCCTCCATTCTTAAATGAAATGGAACACCTTAAGTAATACGCCGATGATAGGCCTATCAAAACTTGTTGGTTGGCAGAGTTGATTAGTCCATGGTTAATAATGACATATGGTTGGAAATGTATTAAGTGTTCAATTCCCTGTGGCTTCAATATTTTATTTTAAACCATATTTATGTTATGGTTTAACCGCTTCCATTGCATATAAACCAACCCACCCTATGATATAAGGTTAACATGGTTTTGAATATATATATATATATATATATATATATATATATATATATATATATATATGTATGTATGTATGTATGTATGTATGTATGTATGTATGTATGTATGTATGTATGTATGTATGTATGTATGTATATATTGGGTTAACGATATGGTTATAACCAATCCCATTAATAACCATTTGACTTTTGATACATTCAAGCATATGCCATTCAATATGTTTTTTAGTATGCCATGCCTGTTGGTTTTCTCTAGCTAGGTTACCATATAGATTTAAGTAACTTTGTTTCTTTTGGCATATGGTATTTTTTAGGTTTGTTAAATAAATGTTTCTTTTTATTTGTAATCATTTTTTTAATAATATTTTTTGTTTTATATGATTGGGATTTAATATATATATTTTTGTTTTGTCTCATGTGTAGGGCTTTAAGACTAATACTACAATGTCATGTGTCGTTAACCAATTGGTTAGTCAATTATCATGTATTCCTTATGGGTCTTATTTTTCTGTCTAACTTTGCAAACATCTGAAAATCATAAGTTGGTGATACAGACTTAGATTCGAGTGTCGTTTGAGACACCAAATTCAGAACGAAATGATCTAATAATTAGACTTGGTTTCAATGAGATTTTAAGACTTTTATTTTTTAGCCTTTCTTGGGCCCTCTTTGAATTCTGATCATTTCTAGAGCCACCTGGATCATTCCTCCCACTTAGGATATTTTGGTCCTCCAAAAGCATGAACACTATCTGTAATCTACTGTACTCCCTCATATTCACACAAATTTCCCTAACAGTCCATACTTCCTTCTCCTTCACCTTGGTACTTTGGAGCCGTAAGTGATGAATCGACACCTGCATCCTATGCAAACCTGTGGTAGAATCTTGCAAAATACATGTTCAATCATATGACATATCATTACTCTCCAATCCCCATACTTGCCAAGAGTTTATAACACACTCTTTCATTAATTTTACATCAAAATAATAATATGAACCAATACCCCAACTATCAACAAAAGGCCAAAAACATCATCATGTTTCTTTCATAAGTGATGGAAAACACATCATCACTTTTACAATCATGTCACTACATATTATTTACAATAACATGACAAACTAAAATATCTAATAAAACCATTGCTCACTTATCAAAGTGAATGGTTCATCATCCTAGAGCTTATTCACTTGTTGAACAACTTTTCTAACTGATTCCTGCATGGGTGCTTTTTCCTTGAGATGTTATTATGGATGAAGCCTCCAACATGTGGCTTTTTGATGTCCATCTCTATTACAATGGCTAAAAAAATTCTTCTTCCTCCGAACCTTATTAACCTTTTTCCTTCCTTGATGTGGAGAAGTCCTTTCATGTCTCATCCTCTTTCCCACTTCCATTCTTTCCCAACACTCAACAACAAGATGGTTATAGAAGCCACAGAAACTACATGGTTTTCTACGCCAGGATTTTCCTCATCATTAACAATATTATTGTAATAAAAATTAACTTTAGAATACTAAGACTTTTTATACCTTTCTTTGGCTCTCTCTTCTGAATGTTCACTCCCATTTGGAAATGACCCGCAATCACGATCACTAGAGGATTATGAGGTAATCTCAAGATCTTTCATTTTCTCAGACTTGTCGTATGAAGGTTCTCATGTCTCTTCCTTTATGATATAACCTAATCCTCCGTGTCATGGTAATTCCACCACTTGAATGGGATTCACAATGCCTTTCCCATTAACTCCTAGGCCCTTTCATTCATATCCCATATTTTTCAATAATCTTGAACCAATCCCTGTAGTGTGCTTTTCAAAAGAAACCAAATCATCATAATCATCATGTGAAAATGAAACTGAAGAACTACCAACACTGTTTATCTCAATTGTCAATTCTGAAGTAGGTGATGATGGCTTCACTAAGCCTTGATTATGCTTCAAATTTTCCAATTCCTCTTTCGTAGCTCGTATTTGAAGCTACAATATCTTCTTCTCCTCCTCTTATTCCTGTAGAAGTCTCCTCTATTCATCATTCTCCATTTGAAGTATTTCGTTGATCTATTCAATTAAATGATGAGAAGAAGATGAAGAATAAATTCACTCGAATATGGAGATGGAGCATCATCCTCTGCTATCTCTTTATCATGTTCATCTCTGGCAAGGTTTGAAGGACCTGCCAAAAGTTTTGTAGTGCTCTTCCTAACTCTTGCTGAAGATGAGGATGTCATCTAGATATAAAAGCACAAATGAGTTGGTGAAGGGATGCAAGATGTCATCCATTAGCCTCATAAAAGTTGCAAGGGAATTTTCCAACCTAAAGGTCACGACCAACCACTAAAATAGGTTCTCCTTGGATTTGAAGGTGGTTTTCCATGCATCTGTGGGTTCTATTGGAACCTAGTGATAGCCAGAATTCAAAGCAATTTTAGTGAAATACTTCGCCCCCTTGAGCTGGTCAAGAAGGTCATCAATCTGTGGGATTGGATACCTGTTCTTGATAGTGATTTCTTTTAGTGCTTGATAATCAATGAAGAGCCTCCATGTCCCATCCTTCATCTGTACAAGTACAATCAAGCTCCCACAAGGTGAGGAACTTGGTTGGATGTGCCATTTTTTCTTGGATATTCCACTTGATTTCTTCATTTTATATAACGGAGCGATAGTATATTGTCTCATTGGGTAGATGTGCTCTAGGATTTAGATCGATTGAATTCTTGACCTCTCTATGCAATGGTACCCTTGTGGGTGATAGGAAGATGTTCCTGTATTCTTCCACGATATTATCAACCTTCTTTGGTTGCATGAAGGAATCCTTCTTGGGGTCCATGGATGTGGCCAAGATCTTCCCATTACTTTAAGAGTGAATCAGAAAGAAAGAAAAAAAATCCAGGTGTGGAAGATGTTTTTACAACATTGTTCAACAAAGATCAAATAGATGGTAGTAGGTGGAGCTACCTCTGGTATCTTGTACAACTTATTTCCAAAAGTAATAATAATAATGTAGGTCCTAGACTCATACACAACATGGCACTTCCATAAGTAGGGTTGGCCTAATAACACATCAAAAACTTCAACAGGGGCAACATCACATAGTACCTCATCCATAAAGGGCTTGATGTTGTAGGGAACGCAACGCTACCAGCTAATACAAAGATCTAGTCCTTGATGGAGCCACCTGATGGTGTATAGATGCGGGTATAGTGTTGTTAGTAGGCCCAACCACTTAATTACCTCTATTGAGATGTGGTTCTTTTGGTTCCTACTTTTGATAATGAACTACAGTAGAGATGCCTTCACCCACATCTATGAGTGGAAGAGCCACTCCCATTCCTTTGGATCTTCAGGCTCAATCTTCTGGATCTTGGTGGTGGCAATGGTGGTACTAGGCTCCACATCAACAATATGCTTACCTTTGCCACTCCCCTTGTCAAGTGTTGACCTAGAATCATAACATGCATCAACCTTTTTTAGCCTTCAACTCAACCACCAATGACGACTACTTGGCATGACACTCACTTCTGTTGTGAGTGGAGCTCTTGTGGAACTCACACCACTTTCCTGTGTCCTTCTTCATATTTGTGATTTTATTATTTTCTTGCAGCTTTGATGGTTTGTCCTAGGTCACCCGGCCTTGGATTTTCCTTTATTTGATGATTTCAGGGTGCCATTTCCTTGCTTTGGATTTGCAGATCTAAAGTCTCATTTATTTTGTTTAATTTTATGCTCGATCTTAACGACATATTGATATGTGGCTCCAAACGAGAATTTTTCTATGAACTTCATCTAACCCTAGATATATTTGTGTAGATAGAATCGATGCTTGAGTACCATATGTCGTTCAAAATCCTTGATACCGAACTTTGTACGAAGGGTATGAAAATTATTTGTGAACTCTAACATGTCTTGGGCCCTTCCTTGCCATAGTGTGGTCCATTTTATGTAGTTATCGTTATAGCTCCCAAATGGGTAATATTTTTCCTTGATGGTGTCTCAGAAGGTGTTCCAAGTGGGTGTGGATGAGAACAATGAGGGTTCGCTCTTGTCCTTTTGCTCATAGTAGTTTTCCAAACATTCCTTGGCATGGGGAGTGACTTTGAGAATTACAAAATTAATATTTTCCCTATCAGAAAAATCATGAACCGAAAAATATCCTTCAAGTAGATTTAACCATTTATCTATGACGTTTACATCTATTTGGCCTTCAAAAATAGGGATTTCAAAGTTAACTTGTACCTTGGAGGGGGTGGCACCTACGAAGTGACTATTGGATGAAGTTGTTTCTTATTGGTATCTATTGAAAGATCTAGAAAACGTTGTGCATCATCTCATTGATTTTCCACTCAAGGGATTATTTGAGGAATTCTACTCCTCCCTCATCTTTCTTTTCTTCCACCATAGGAGGTTGTCGGTGTTGGTGGGGACGGTCTTTCAAGGGCTCAACTAGTTCGAGTCCAATCTCTTTATACCCTGACCTCGTGGGGACATGCACAAAAAAATAGAGAAAAATAAGACTGCTCTAATACCACTAATATGGATTTATGCATGAACTAAATGAAATACATAATTAAATAGAAATAGAGAGCTACAATGAAAACTGAACTTCAATTGATTAATAACAAATACTAAAAATTGTTTGGATGCGGAATTGAAACAAACTATCTCAAATGATGGTGTCTTATCTCTGAGAAGAGATGTGATGGATAAATACCTTTTGAATTGTGTTACAATGAGGCTCAGTGGCCTATTTATTAGTTAGAAACAAAAAAAAAGACCCTAAACATCCAAAAACCTAACCCTAGGAGATAAAGCGCCAAAAGTTTGTGGGCCCCATTAGAGTTAATTGGTAATCAAATTCCTGGGGTCATAAGCTTGGGATACGATCTTTGTTTGACGTGTATGATACCTCGTTATAAATATCTATGCAAGGAATATAACTTGTGACTACACACACATGTTCCTAACTATGTGTTTTCCCACTTTCAAAAAAATGTCATTTAGGGCATCAAAATGGCTCTAGAAGTTCAAGATTAGAAAAACTTCTAAAATTAGTAAATTATGCTACAATTAAGGAAACTGAAAGGAAAAATGTTGGGGGTACATGTGGAACAAGTAAGTGGCCACCAATATCTACTTGGATCAGTCCTACCCCCTTAGGAATAAATGGTCCCCATTGCATTGAGTGCCTCAACGAGATGGGGAAATTTCTACTGAACTTTGTCCCTCATGAGCCACATGCCCTAGTGTAGGTGTTGTCCAACTTTGACAACTCAATTAAGTTGGATCCTCTATTGGAAAATATTCTTGATCTATTTTTCCATTATCCAGTTAGTTATGACATATTCCATGCAATATGGGTCGAGCTCTTTTGGTGTTTGTTGTTTGACAATGTTTGATGTATCCAACAATGGTGGGACATATCGCTGAAGGTGGTCTACATTAAAAATTGTGTGCAGGACAAGGAATGGGGGAATGATGAGCTCAAAATAATTTTCTCATGTAACCTTGGTGATTATGTAAGGGTCAAAGATTTCAATGGGCTCCGGCAAGGTGTTCCTTCTGCAAATGCAACCAAACTTTATCACCCACTTGAAACTTATGTGGCACCGAATGTTGATCATGTCATTACTTGTATTTTTCATTTGAATTTTCCAAGATTTCATGAACCTGTTGGAGGAATTATTGGATGTGTTCAATAAAAATGGTTTCTTTATAATCCTTAGTCTGTACATGTGAGAATTTTGTCTTTGTAGTCACACTACACATGAAAATATCAATCAAAAACAATTGTTGAAATCCCAGACCCACTTGAAAGGGACTAAAACCAGTTGAGCTATGGAGAGATCTATTATAACGTGCTACACATAGGGAAGGATTTCATCCCAGTTCTGTGGATTCTTGGAGTTGTACATGCGTAGTATGTGCACTATTAGCCTATTGATGACCTATGTCTGGAATTCAGTCTAGGGATGGAACGCAATCAACTTGGTGAGCATGGTGTCCAATGATGTTGAGAGGCTCAAACAAAATTTACTATCTCGATCTAATATAATGGTCTACGAGATTCCAAAATGTACCCACACTTGTTCAAAGAAGAGTTTGGCAGTGTCCTTTGTAGTGATACTCTTCTTAAAGGCTGACAATATAACCATCCTATAAAATCTTTCCACGACTAGAAATATACATACATTATCATACTTAGTAGAAGGGAAGTTAGGCATATAGTCCATGGAGATTGATTCTTAGGGATGGAGGGAAGTAGGCAGAGGAGTGTACAAACTTTTCTTCTCAATGGTTGGCTTGGTGATGGCACAGACAGTGTAATATTTAATATATTTTCCAACATCTCGTTAGAGTTTTGGCCAATCAAAATACTTTTGTACTATGACCACAATTTTATTCACACCAAAGTGTCATGTGGTGCAACTGTAGTGTGCCTCTCAAATAGGCTTGGAAATCTTGCTTGAAGGAACACAAAAGTGGCCTTGGTAGCATAATAATGCGTCGTGGAGGTGGTAGTTTGGAACTTTCTTACCATACACTAGCATCTAGTGTGTGGTGGAAACCTCTGGATCATTTTTGTATATTTTCAGCCATCCATAGGTCTCGTGTCCAAAAGAGTAGAGAATAATATTCAGTGCTTCAAATAGGGGCCTATTGAGGCAATCAACAACACAATTGGTTTTTCCCATCTTGTATTTAGTGATCACATGGAATTTTTTCATATATGTAGACCATTTCTGATGGTAATCATTCTGCAACTTCCCTTATGTCTGTATAAACTGAAGAGGTTAGTGATCTTTGTGGATGACTTTCTCCTCTCCTAGAATGCACTTTTTCCGTTTCCCACAAGACTGCAATATAGAATACATCTCTTTATCATAGGGGGAGTGTTTTTGAATTGTATCGGAAGTGTCTCACTGTTATAGGCTAGCAGATGCCCTTGTTGGGTGAGAATTGCACTCATAACATAAGTGGAGGCATCTCTCTCAATATCAAATTGTTGTTTCAGGTTTGGAAATATGAGCACTGGTGTAGAGAGAAGGTGGTTCTTCAGCTCAATGAATGCCTTTTGTTGGGACTCAGACCAGGAAAATTTTTCTTTTGCTCCACCCTTAGTAATTTGACTCAAAGGCCAAGTGATATGAGATAATCCCAAGATGAACCTCTGATAAATATTGGCAAGGTCCAAAACGTTGTGAAGCTCTGTTAGAGTGGTTGGGGATGGCCAATCCTGAATGACCTAGACCTTAGACAGATCCACATGCACTCCTTTTTCATCAATAATTTAACCTAGATTTGGACCTAGCTCATGCCAAAGGTGCTTTTCTCCAAGTTGGTACATAGTTTGTGCTACCGTAGGATTTGAAGGATCCATCGAATGTGTTGCAAGTTATCTTCCCAACTATCACTGAAGTTGAGGATGTCGTCTAGATATATCACCAAAAACGAGCTGGTGAAGGGTCATAAGATGTCATCCATCAACCTCATAAAACTTTCAGGGGCATTTGTTAACCCAAAAGGCATGACCAACCACCCAAAAAGGTCCTTCTTGGAGTTTAAGGCGGTCTTCCATATATCTTTCAGTTTTATTGGAACCTCGTGATATTTAGACTTCAAATCAATTTTGTTGAAGTAATTTTTCCCCTTGATCTAGTTAAGAAGGTCATCAATCTATTCGATTAGATACCTATTCTTGACAATGATTTTTTTTAGTGCCTGATAATCAATGTAAAGTCTTCAGGTCCCATCCTTATTTTGTACAGGTATAATCAGGCTCCCACAAGGTGAGGAACTTAATCAGGTGTGCTCCTTTTGTACCAAATCCTAGATATGTCACTTGATTTCCTCATTTTCCATAATGGAGCAATGGTATATCGGACCATTTTGTAGAGGTGCTCCTAGAGTTATATTGATCAAATGCTTGACCTCACAGTGCATTGGTACCCTTGTGGGTGAGGAGAAGATGTACTTGTATTCTTCGAGGATCTTATCCATCTACTTCTTCTGCGTGGAGGAACCCTTCTTGGGGGCCATGGATGTGGCTATCATCTTCCCCTTGATTTGAGAGTGAATTAGAAAGTAATAATTTTTCTTGGTCAGGGAGTTGATCTTACTCTATTACTTAGTAGAGATCAAAGAGATGGCGGTAGGAGGGGCTACCTTCGGTATCCTGTATAACTTGTTGCTCAAAAAAAAAAAAATAGTGCAAGGCCTTGACTCATACACAACATGGCACTTCCACAAGTATGGTTGGCCTAATAACACATTACAAACTTCAAGAGGAGTAACATCACATAGTACCTCATCTGTGAAGGGCTTGATGTTGTAGGGAAGGAAACACTGTTGGTTGGCATGGACATCTTGTCCCTGGTGGAGCCACCCGATTGCGTATGGTTTCTAGTGTGGTGTGGGTGGTAGACCCAAACACATAATGATATATGCTGAGGTAAGGTTATTTTGGCTCCCACTGTCGATAATAAACTATAATGGAGAGCTCTTTACTTATATATATGAGTGGAAGAGACACTCCCCTTCCTTCAGATCTTTGGGCTCAATATTCTAGACCTTGGTGATGATAACAATGGTGTTGGCCTCTACATCAATAATATTCTTCCCTTTGTCACTCCCCTTATCAGGTTATGACTCAAAGTTAGAACATGCATCTGCCTCTAAAGCATTTAACTCAGCCACTAGTGATTGCTTGGTGCGACACTCACTTGTGTTGTGAGTGGGGATCTTATGAAACTCACACCACTTTCTTGTGTCCTTCTTTGTATTTGTAGTGTTTGTAGAAACTTTGAATAATTTAACACATATTCAATGGAGATTATCCTAATCATGTACTATTGTGGAAAACATACACAATACATAAGCTCCTCTACGTTGATCATCAATATAGCAGCATCAATAACAATAAAACATCAAGAGAATTCACACATTAACACAGTATGTATCCCGGGGAAAGCATCTCACTAAAAACCCCAACTATCTGTATATTAATGATTGAGTCATGTAACATTACACAACATAATACTTCTCACAAGTATCTCCACCTCTGTTACACACAATACAGCTCAGATATGAATCAATCACTGGCTCAAATCTCCTCCGCTACTTGTCTGCCTCCACTGTGTAATTCTGCATGAGAATACTGATGAATGAATGAACCAAACTCGTATTTCCCTTGGATATACCACGCAGTCCTCATTGGCATTACTCAATCCCTTGATTGTGCAAGATCTGGTGCACAACTATAGTCACAACTGATAGCAATCTGATTCTCTAACACCTGTCCCTGCTGAACTGAACATGCACTGACATGCAACTGAGTTAACTGATGTATTCATTAGTTGTATTATGAGTTAATAACTTGTGAATTAATTAATAACTAATTCACCCAACTCAACTCTAGTCTATTTGCCAGTTAGACTAAATACAACCAGTTTAACAAAGCTAAACTGAACACAACTCCATCAACTGCACCTCCAGTCCACTAAACTCAACTCACTTGAGTTCTAACTGAAGTCATTCATGCAACAACTCAACTGACTCATAAGAAAAGCGTATTTCCTTCTGACAGCTGCATGTGCCACCTCTGTAGCTCAAACTGAAGTGCTCCAAGAGAATAAGATTAAGTTTATAGTCCAAATATTATTGTGAGATAATAATATTTGACTTTCTATTTTTTACAGCCAGTCTAAAAATAGACTTGATCACTCACACTGTGATCACTCACACTTTCATCAAAAATAGAAGTCCATCTATTTTTCCCAACTTGATCAATCATCCATAAACAACAACCTGCAATCCATAGACATAATCCATATGTCTAAAAATAGACATAGTCTAAAAATAGACTTGCGCCGAAAATAGCCTGCGGGCCCACTTAGTGAAGGCGACTCTTTTCA
>APFE031661489.1:3904-88010 GCA_000404065.3 Pinus taeda
CTTCACAATGCAATGTTTGATTCAGGAGCTTCACATAATCTGATGCCCAAATCTGTCATGGAGAAATTGGACCTAGAAATCACAAGGCCATACAAAGACTTGTTTTCCTTTGATTCCAGTCAAGTCCAATGTCTAGGATTAATCAAGGATCTATGTGTATCATTAGTCCAATATCCAGCCAAGAAAATTCTCATGGATGTGGTGGTAGCTGACATTCCACCAAAATATGGAATGATGTTATCCAGGTCCTAGGGTGTTAAGCTACAAGGATCTCTGCAACTCGACATGTCTTATGCCACAATCTCAGTCTTCGGCCAACATAAAAGGCTATACCGAGAAAATTTGATGAAGTATGTAGTTAGTACTCAAGAAAGACCCCAAAACTTTCACATATATTCCATACATTCAGACATGGACTCTTTCATCTTATAAAACACTGAAATTCAAACCCAAGCTGATGTAAAAATGATGACTTTGAGTCAGGACAAATTCCTAGACAAAGAATCCACAGTTCAAATTGAAGAAATCTTGGAAGACAGTAAGTCAACAGTCACACATAAGCTACCCTATGACACTATAAATCCAGTTGCCCCTGCTGAGAAATGGAAAGGGCTCCTAATACCAGTACAAAGCAAGAAGTCCTATGGTATCTAGAGTTTGATGGATCAGTCAATAAGCTAGGAGCAGGGGCAGGGGTCTGGATCCATAATGTAAAGGATGACCACGCTGAGGGTCATGCATTTAGATTAAATTTCAGGTGCACCAACAACATGGCCGAGTATGAAGCCCTCCTTTTAGGACTCAAAGTGATTAAAAACTTAGGTGCAGCCCGAATATCAATCTTGGGAGACTCTAACCTCATTATTCAACAAATAAAGGGTAACTTCATTACAAATGATATTAGGCTAAGGTCATACAGAGCTGCCACAATGGAAATCCTTGACACCTTTCTTGAAACCCAACTGACCAAGATTCCAAGAAATCAAAACCTGCATGCCCATAGTCTTTCAACTTTTGCAAGCACTTGCAAATTGCCATTCAAGCCTAATCACCTATTTACTGCTAAAATAAAACATAGGCCTGCAGTACTAGATAATGTAAAGAACTGGCAGGTGTTTGAAAATGACATGCAAATCAACAATTTTCTAACCTTAAAAGAGGAGTTTACAAGCACAAAAATGGATACCAACACTTCATAAGAAAGCATTCAAGTGGACAAAATTGAAACACACATCTCTGCTGAAACATCAAACCAGCTTCTACACCCCACCAAGTTCACTAAAATAGATTTACAGCTACTTCATGAAAAAGAAGGTGAGGATGCAGTGGCAGCAGAATGTGAATTCATTGAACTGAAAGATAATTTTCTACCCACAGGCCTTACTCCTTTAGAGGACATCTTTGACTCAAATAACATCTCTAGGAAACCTAAAATGCAGCCGTTAAATGCTGAAATTGAGGACTGTAATGTAGGAACTACAGAAAACCGCAAAATGATAAAATTGTCCAAAGCTCTACCCTATGACCAAAAACCCAAGTATATAGAATTTTTCAAAAATTTCAAGATGTCTTTGCATGGAGTTATGAAGTCCTAAAGTCTTATAATACTGCAGTAATCCAGCACACAATACCTCTCAAAGAGAACCAAAAACCTTTCAAACAGAAACTCAGGAGGGTTAACCCTGTACTGCTCCCTTTGATTGAAAAAGAAGTCAAGAGAATGTATGAAGCTAGAATTATAGCTCCAATCAGATTCTCAGAATGGGTTTCAAATTTAGTTCCTACTAGAAAGAAGACAGGGGAGATAAGGTTATGTGTTGACTTGAGAAATTTGAACAAAGTTTCCTTAAAGGACAACTACCCTCTGCCCAAAATGGATCACATTCTGCAAAGGTTGGTGGGTGCTTCAAGAATATCGTTGTTAGATGGATTCTCAGGCTTCAATCAAATCCTAATGCACCCTGATGACCAAGATAAAATTGCTTTCACTACCCCTTGGGGAACATTCAAGTATGTAAAAATGCCTTTTGGACTCAAGAATGCAGGGACAACTTTTCAAAGGGCCATGGATATAGCTTTTGCTAAAGAAATCCATGACTTCTTAGTCATTTACCTACATGACCTTACAGCGTTCTCCAAATAATATCAAGAGCACTTGGATCATCTAAACCAAGTATTCTTAATCTGCAGGAAATATGGTATATCATTAAACCCAAAGAAATCCTTGTTTGGCCTAGAAGAAGGAAAATTATTGGGCCATATTATCTCTAAATAAGGCATTATAATTGACCCAGACAGAATACAAGCCATCCTACAAGTCCCGCACCCCAGAAACATTAAAGAATTGCAAGCCTTTTTAGGAAAAATCAACTTTCTTAGGAGATTCATACCAAATCTGGCTGAACTAATAAGATTGCTGAACAACATTCTCAAAAAGGACTCAAAGGTCAAGTGGACGATGGAAAATAAGCAAGCCTTTGAAGAAATTAAACAAGCTTTAACTCAAACACCAGTCCTCACAAGCCCCAACTTTGACAAAGATTTTATCATATTCTCATATGCATCAGAACATACAATTGTTGTTGTTTTGCTTCAAAAAGATGACCAGGGATGTGAAAAACCCATATCCTTCTTCAGTAAAGCCCTTAGAGATGCCCCACTAAAATATCAAATCATGGAGAAACAACCATATGCCCTTGTAAAGGCCATTAAGGACTTTAGAGTTTACATCTTATACTCTCATGTGATTGCTTATGTGCCCAACACTGTTGTTAAAGATATTCTAACCCAAGAAGGCATTGAAGGAAAAAGGGGCAAATGGATAGCTATCGTACTGGAATATGACATTGAAATTAAACCCACTAAACTGATAAAAGGACAAGAACTAGCTAAACTCATGACTAAAACTAACTTTCAAGCCCTTGACATAAATCAACTAGATAATGAACAGGAGATGGCGACTCCACAGATCAATCAAGCCTTTGTACAATCACCCTGGTATGTTGATATCTCTTTTCTGTTATTAAACCTGCAAGATCCTCCAGGATTATCCAGAACCAAGAAAATATTTTTGAAAATGAAAGCTTCCAAGTTCTACATTTTAGATCAGGTTCGTTTTTGGAAAAACCATGATGGTGTTTTATTAAATTGTCTAATCAAAGAGGAAACTGACAAAGTACTCCAAGAATTTCATGCAGGGGATTGTGGTGGACATTTGTATTGGAAATCAACTACTGACAAAATCCTAAGGGCTAGATTTTACTGACCCACCTTATTCTCTGATGTGAAGAAATATGTAACCTCTTGCCACAAATGCCAAATCTTTGAAGGCAAGAAAAAGTTGTTGCCTCTGCCCCTCAAACTAGTTTCCGCTGAAAAACCATTTCAACAATGGGGTTTAGACTTCATTGGGGAAATCCACCCTTCATCTTCTGGCCAGCACAAATGGATTTTGACTGCTACAGGCTATTTTACCAAGTGGATAGATGCCATCCCTTGCAGGCAAGCCAATGACTCAGTAATCATTCAATTCCTTGAAACCAACATCTTGTCCAGGTTTGGCTACCCAGAGAAGATCATTACAGACAATGCTACTGCTTTTAAATCTAAGAAAATGATTAATTTCTGTCATAAATACCACATTGCCTTGGGCCATTCTACAGCCTATTATCCTCAAGGCAATGGCCTAGCTGAATCCTCCAACAAAATCTTGATCAACATTATTAAGAAGGTCTTGGAGGAGAACAAGAAGAACTAGCATAAAAATCTTGTCAATGCCCTATGCGCAGACAGATTGACCACCAAGAGATCTATTGGGACCAGCCCCTATCAATTGGTTTATGGAATGGAAGTCGTTTTCCCTTCTTCTTTTGGAATCCCAGTAATAAATCTGCTACAAGAGATACAAGAAAAACCTAATGATATACAAAGAAGGATCAATCAAACTATTTACTTGTAGCAGACAAGAGAAGAAGTCTACCACAAAGCCCAGATCCTACAAGAAAAGCTCAAAAAGATATTTGACAAAAGAGCCAGAGCAGAGGATTTTTTCATTGGGGATAAAGTTATGAAGTGGGATTCCATAAGAGAAGAAAAAAGGAAACATGGGAAATTTGATTTCTTATGGAGAGGGCCATTTATCATTCAAACTGTACAAGGAAACAATACCTATTTTTTGAAAATCTTGGATGGTACAGGGGCAGAGAATGGGCCAGTCAATGGCAGAATGTTGAAGCACTATTTTCAGCCACCTTGTCAAGAATAGCAGCACTTCAACTTGTACATAGTAGTGTTTACTTTCTGCAGTTTATTTCAGTAATAGGATAGGGAATAAGTTACAACAAATTTTGAAAAGAAAGCGAGAGATTGTGCCACATTTGGCTCTTGCTTTTTAGCGTATCAGAAGAAGCTAAAGAATCAGACTTAGGAACTGTGAAAATGATGAGAAATGATCAGACTAAGTACCCAAAATAGAGCTACAGTTCTGCAGCAAGTCCATGAGATAAACAGTATTGCAGAGGAGCCATTGTATGAAACAACCAAGGATAAATTTCAAACTACAGTAAGGAACTGAAAGATAAGGCCATCTGACCTGCTGTTCTTGACTTTTCACTAGGAAAAGCCATCCCCAAGTGGAGCCACTGTTAGCTCCCTATACCAATAGGTTTCATTTTTCATGATTAACTAGGGAAGTGCCAAATATGTTCATCCTTTTCATACTGCAAGGGTTCCATATGTTGATAAATTTTCACACTGCATAGATGGTTAACTTGTGCCACAATTGATGATTAACCAGACAGCTTAATCCTGGCTAGATCATGTTTGAATTTCACTTGACTAAGAATAGAGAATGGAGGTCTACACAAACAGTTTAAACTTGGCAAGCCAATAGTTAGGCAGAGAAGCAAAGGGTCTCAACAACTTAATCTGAGCCCTGGAAGAAATAAGGGTAGACTTAGATAGGAGGGCAGCCAAAAGAAAAGAAAAGAATCAGGGTTTTCCAGTTCAAGTGCACCCAATAAGAATGAAGAAAAAATGTTAGGTATACTAGGTTGGGTAGGCAATTTTGAAGGTACAAAGGCATGGTTTGTGAGCAATTTTCTCTTTAGAATGACTTGCCATCTCATAAAATCATGGGGCACCATGGCAAGGTGGCTAAAAATCAAATGAAGCATGACTAACTCCCCTCCTCATCTTCTCAAAGAAACATTTACTAACACTCCCCCAAAGGGTAAAGAGATCTGCTCATTACCTTTAGCCCCTTTAGCCTACTTCATTTCAATGAAAAACTGAGTAAGAAGATGTTTTACCTAGGCAAAACAAGCCACATTTCTTGTGTAAAAAGTCTTAATTTTATCCTGCCAAAGTTTCCTAAAGCTTCACCACTGATCATTCATTCCTCTCCCCTTGGCCTAAGTTTTCACTTTATAAAACTTAGCCTATCCCATACAAACCCCTCCCCCACAATCATATTAACCTACTAACCTTACTATATAACTCCTATGGATAGCTTCCCCCCCCTTAGTATATAAATACATAAAAAACCCCCAAAAAATAAGTACCCCCACCCTGGGCTAACTATAGCCATATTTTACATTTTTTAGGGAGCTATTGGCCCACCAGGGGCCCAATAGCAACCCTCGACACACCCATCGGGATTTATATATCCTTTGGCTAAATAAATAGCCTAAACCTGCAATTTTACCCGAAAAAACCCACTTTGCCTAAGTCCACGGATACACAGAAAAACATTATAAAACATGAAAAATTAACGTGGGCCCGCCACCGTTAAAAACCCGACAGCTCGATCACCCGCTAGCCGTCCGATCACTGCTCCCAGATCCAACGGTAGTCGGCGATTTCGGAAGCCCCAACCTACCGAAGAATAGCGTCCGGGGGATGGGCGGTATTTCTGCCATACCAAGGACGCCTGTCAAGCGCTCAGTATGTTCGGAGCCCCCTCCCCCGAAACCACTTTCCCCAAAAAGCGGTGCGATATTACCACTTACTACTTACCCCCTCCCTGCTGACATCATGCTTATGTCACCTGATGATGTCATCCATCACGTCATTCACCACGTCATCCACCACGTCATCCACCACGTCACCCGCCACGTCATATGCCATGTCAGCCTCCATACCCACTAAACGACAAAATGATGTCATGCTGACGTCATCCCAAAAAAGCGCCCATAACCCGCCAAAGTCAAAATTTGCGGTTAAAAAGGGTAAATGTAATGTTTTTTACCATTAGTTGTTTGTATTCTCCGCGCACCTGTACATGCAAATTACGTCAAAAACACCATTTCCGACCGTCCAAATCTGCCAACCTGCAAGCACAGTGACCAGCTCGGCCCCTCGACCCACCTGGTCACCTGCAAGTCACCCATTTCACCGAGAATACAGGTATTTACCATCAATTCGCTCACAACCCTGTTTTATGTTAGTTTCTCTGTAAATTTAGCACCCACACCTACAATTTAAAGGAGAAAACACTGTGTTGTTGCCCACAAATCCTCCATAAGCCTATGAGGTGCCAAATTCACTTAAAATCCATACAGTCATCTAAAATTGAGCTCGTCTAGCCCTGTAAACTCCCCAAAGAACCTCCCAGGTTGTCTTTTGCCCACAATTGAATTCCACTGTGCCAAAAAGCCCACTGCTCCTACTTCTCCAACTAATATCACTCAACAGAACCCAATTCAAGCCAACAAACAAGTTCTAGCTGTGAAAATCCCAGGGAAATCTTTGAAGCCATCCTGCTGCTCAATTTTGCCTACACAGAGCCAGAAATTCCAATTCTAAAAGCAATACAGCTAAGACATGGAAGGTCCAGTGGCCTTAAACATCACCCCCCTCAATGCACCCCACAAATAGTTAGAGCATTTTCCCTTGGCTGATAAATATTACCTAATCCAAGACCTTGAAGGTTTCCAAAACCATCTTCAAGCAGTCTGTGAGCTCAGAAATAGTCACTTGAATCAATAGGATGTATGTGGTATTTGGGAATCAAAATTGCCCAGATATTACCTCCCCTCTGTGAACATCTTCCCTGAGATCATCCACCTCTGTTTTGAGAACTATGAGCCAACAAATAGAGCCATTAAAAGTCCACCTGGGACTACTCTTTTCTATATCACTCCTGACTCTATCAACCAGATGCTAAACTTTAAGCCAACACACAACCAGTTTCCTCTTACCATGAAGTACTTGCTGGATGAAGGTCCCAAACTCTCCAGCACAGAAATAGCCAGAGTTTCCAAGTATTCATGACGGCAGGTAGACAGTCCCGGCACCCACCTCGTTTTCATTATGGCTCCTTCACTGAAATGGGTAGGTTAGTGGTTGATATGATATCTTTTGTGTTGGGTTTCAAGACAAGTGAGCACATTGATGAAACCATACTGGTTATGCTGTCCAATTTTACCCCGGGACAACCCCTTGCTTTCAGGTACAATTATGCCAAGTTCATTGCCAATAAAATGCATGACCAATTGTTGAGGCTAGAAAAGGAGGGAATCTTCAAATATTCTTCCTATATGTATCATCTATTTTTATATTTCCAGCCAGATATCTTCCAATTCCCCATTAGAAAATTGGACCACAAAGGAGAGAGGAGGTCCGTTATTTTTTGGACTCCAACCTTTCATGATATATGCACCTCTCCCTACTCTTATTGTGAGTTTATTGATCTATTTGTGTACCCTGTCTCTTGCCTCTTGATGATAACTCCTCCTCCCAGACTGACACATGATATGAAGAAGATACTACAGCTCTCCAAGAACTATAGAATAGGTGACTGGTATTTCTACCAGAATCACACTATTCTCAGAATATATGGCTGTGAGCTCTGCCCCTACAGGCTGCCCAGATATGTGCCAATGAGACTCTTTGCCTTGGAATATTTCAGGAAATTCATCAACTCATATCTGAGCCACTTCCATAGCACAAAGAAAAAGGCCCAATTGAAACTCAGAGACCAATTAGGCCCCTTTGTTATGAACAAGAAAGAGGGATGGAAGGATGTTGATGAGCTATTGGGTCAAACATACAGACTCAATAGAAGCTTTTGGTGGGTACCCTACAACCCATATGGCTTCATCAACGCAAGAAGGATAAAATATAGGCTAGCATCCTATGAACACTGCCGCATCCCTGACATAGAAAAATATGCCAACCAATATGACTGGTTGGAGGGAACCCTAGTTGAAGAGTTGACTGAAGAAGAAAAAATGGAACAAACCATGAAAGATTTGGAAAAAACTCTTGACTTGGAATCTTGTGGGCAGGTGCCTTTCAAAAAGCCACAGCCAACTGGGGAGAGCTCATCAACTGCCACAACTGCACAACAGATTGCCCAGGAAAGGACTACACCAGCAACAGGGACAACAAAGGGCAAGGAGTTGGTAGTGCTAGAACAAGAAATCATGGAAGAACATCCTGCTACTTTAAAGGAACACAACCAAGGGGAAGCCCCTTCATTACAAACACAAGCACCAGAGGTACCAGCACTGCATACTCCTCTTCCTGAGGAGAAAAGCAAGAAAAGGGACCGAGAAGAGACCACACCTGCAAGTGGGTCAACAGGTCAGCAAGAGACCGAGAGGAAAAGAGTAGATCCTCCTGAAGAGGACACTGTGGAAGACATCACTGAAAGCCCAAGAGGAGAGAGAGTTGTTAGCCAACAGACTTCTACAAGCTCTCACAGACAAGAAGGAGGGAGACAGCATGGAATGGAAGTCTTCTCCTCAAGATCACAAACAAAGAAACCAGCAGACATCAAGCAGTCATTCAAGGAGATTAAGGCTCAAAATGAGTCATTAAGAATTCAATTGTATGACCAGCTTCTTAAGATGACACCCTCCAAACAGCATAGACTAATGGCAGCCTATGACATGAAGGAGGAAAAAATGATTTTCAGTCATTTCAATGCCAAAGTTCAGCACCCCCAGTCTGCAGCTGACTACATAAGGACCAATCTAGAGGTCCTTGCCAAGGACATTCACCCAATGGATCAAATAAAATTATACAAGCAAACATGTGAAATGGTCTATGCCACACTGGCAGACAAAGCAATGCTGGCCCACTAATTGAAAGAGTCACTGAGTAACACATCTGCTCAATTGGACTTAGAGAAGATCTCTTCTCTAGCCAAAGACAACCGCATAAAGACTCTGGACGAAATAATTGCTGAGTTGGGACATGATCCCAAGGATGCCAAGGCCACTAAGGAATTGATAAAAAGAAGGAGGAGGATATTGCTGCCCTCAGAAAGCAGTTGAAGCTGCCTGTAACCATGCATTCCCAAACAACAGAGCTAGCACAAGAAAAGGCAGAAGAGGATGTCATGGATCTATTAATGAGAATGAACCAAAGGCTGATACAGACAGAGCAAGAGCTGGAGAAAGCATTGCAAACTAAGCAGGGAGAGTCAACCTCCCAGCTACCCCAAACAGCTCCAACAATTGTCTCTGCTTCCCCCACAGACACAACAGCAATTCCTCCCACTGAACCACCAGTGACAACAGGTACTGAGACCACAGATGCTACAGCAGCAACAACAAGAGAGCCTGAGGCCATTATGAAAGTGGAGGAAATGATGAAGGGAGTGGAAGTCCATACTGGCAGATGCCGCCTCAGAGAGGAGGAATCACCCAACCAACACTGAAAGCAACAGTTACCAAGTTTTACGACGCCGGAATACGTCTCTAGCCTAGACCTCTAGATGTTGTGCATTAAGTTCCAAAGCGTTGTTAGATTCATTGGATTTATTTTAAGTTGATCATGCTTAACAGTTTTCCTTTCAGGTTCACCACATGATGTATATATAATTCCTAAAATGCAGTCTAAGATGATAAACAAATGTTTTATCTTCTTTCAGCAATGAAAATACTAGCTACTAAAGGGAAGAAAGTCAAGAATCTTTTCTTCACAGGGCACAAAGCACATGCTAAATGCACAGTCCTAAATCAAGCCAGGCAATCAAAATGCAAATGCACATGCATGTATTTGTTTTCAGCTCTCTTAATGTGTGAATGATGTTAAGAAAGCCATGTGCAAAACTGAATTACCTTTAAAGCGACTGTACTCAACAAAATTCTTTTTCAAAACGAAGTGAAAGCAAGAGAGACACTTTGCGATTTTGAAATGGAAATTGCTTTTCAACACTTTAAAACTAATAATTCAAATCCTACGCAACAGTGACTATATAATCGACTATCCAGAACAATGGAATTGCTTTCTAAAACTGAAAACGATAGCTACGACACTTTCATATCTAGAGACGATAGTTCGACTATGCTACTTTTGCAAAAGAGAACTAAAAACGACGTACAATACATAAAAACATTTATAGTTCTTTGCACTAAGAAGGCGAAATAATGCAACAGAAGGGGGTTTTCACAGAAGTACAATGACTACAGACAGTAAAACTCTTGAATAAGACTGAAAACAGTGAGAAAAATCCACAGTCAGAGGGTAAAGTTAACCCTCCCTGACCATCGCACATGTTACACAGTGAACTCAGTATGCAGCGCACCTACTACACTCGGGAAGTGAGATGCATACAGGCTGCCTTGAAGGTAGGGTGTGATGGTAGTAGTGCGAGACTTTGAATGAGATTTCACTCACAGTTTGCAATCTAGTTCAGGTGTTTAGGCTGAATAAGTAAATATCATTGTATGCAAAACACAGGGGTGATCTAAGAGGTTACTAGAGCCACCACTCAGGGCAATTAGATTGCTTGCAGATCTACTGTTTAATTCATAAACAAAACATGGAGATTGACTGAAGCAGCATTGATATACTTTGCATTTGTATGACAAATGCAGTTCGAAGGCTAGCTGGCTTGACTTCAGGCTCCGTTTGTATGTTTATAAAAGAAACAAGGATAGATAGGCTAACAAGTAATCTAGTCACTCCCCAGTGGAGTCACCATTTTGTTATCCGGGAATAGTGTCCTCTCGGATGCTGCTATTCCCACTAAGATGGGTGGCTATCTTAGAAACAAACAATCAAAGTCTACTGTTGTTTCGTTGTATGAAAATAGACGAGAGGAGAAAGAAGAAGACCAACCTAAGTCTTGCGCTTGATTTCCTCTCCTTCTTGATAGAGTTTCTCTGCTTCTTCTTTGTCTACCCAACTTCAAAAGAACCTGTGGAATCACAGCAACATACTACTATGCAAGAAACAAGGATCTAAACTCATAAATAATACAGGATCAGATGTGTATTAACCATATACATGCATATATAAACAAGTACACAAGAATATGGAAGGGAACAAGAATAGCTTTATTCAAATGAAAAGTAGCAAGAGGATTACAACCATGTGCTCTTACCCAGCATCATCCTCCAGCTAAGAAGCCCTTCTTCACCTCAAGCAAAGCTAGATCACCCAACACTGTGAATGTACACCAGAATACCAACAGCACTTCTCTATAAGATACAAAATTCCAACCCCTGGATATCTGTGATGAGGGATCCATATATAGATGACTACAGACAGGTGATTCATATTTTGGGATCTTGATTAGTGTCTTCTCTCTGATAGTTCCTGCTTCCACTTGGAGAATGATGATCTCTTACTCATCCCTGGTCGAAAAGGGAGTGGCAAGTGTCAGAGGGGAAGCTTCTGGAAGATTCCATGATCTTCCACCTCGCATTTTTGTCCCTGCCATTTGTCCATTCCTGACCATCGCACCCTACAGAGGAGCTAATCAGTATGCATCGCACCCTATACATTGGGAAGGTGATATGCATCGCACCCTCTGCATTGAGCTTTTAGTATGGTCCAGTTTTGACCATTTATGAGCAATTTTCAGTGGAGAACTTCTGGGAGATGATATAATCAGTTGACCTTGTTCCTTTAGGAAGTGAAGCAACACTTTTAGGGACTTAGGAGCCCTAAGTTTATGGACATTTATGATTGGGGTTGAAGTGCCCAAAAATGTCTATAACAACTAAGCCTATGGACCTGATGATCATCCCTTTCTCTTCATGAGGTTATGTACCTCTCATCACTTCTGTAGTCACTATGAGAAGTATTCCTTTAACAACAATGTACTGCAGTAGAGATCATCTTCTTTTACTCAAGTCTAAATCCTCTTAATTTATGCGAGAATTCAATTCTTTAAATACGTATAATTTGATTGGACTGATGTATCCTCTTGCTATGAATTTTACAGTTTCTTCATCCATAACCTTTCATTTGGTTGATGTAAACACAATTGTATTTCCTTTATCCACCATTTGACCTAATATTCTTCTTTAGCCCTTGAACTAATAAGGTATCAGATGCTCCCCTATGTTTAATAATTCTGGCTCTACCTTTTCCCAGAACTTTTGTTGGAGCACTATTTCCAAGTATAACCTTACCATCTTAGTTTTTCCTAAGAGACTCCATCTTACTCTTATCTCTAGTCATGTGATGGGAGAATCCACTATCTATGTACCATTCATCTTCATCTTCAAACGAGTAGAGAGAAATACCACACCTTATATGTTCTTCTTCCTTCTGCTTATTATGAGAAATGTTGGAGGAATCATAATTTTCAAGTCTATCAATACTCTTATATGATTTCTTTCCATGTTGTCTATGGAGATTCATTGATTTGTTATTGCATTCTTTTTCTACATGCCCAAACTTTTTACAACCATGACATCTTATAGGGCCAGAAAAGAGAGCACAAGAATCATAATACTTATATTTCATATTCCTTTCATTGCAATCAATAGCTTTGTGACCAAACATGTTGCACGTAAAACAATATGCCTTGAAGAAACCTGAGTACCTGGGAGTTTATGTACTTCTTGTGAGATGACTCCTTGCTTGAAACAACCTTCTTCTTCAATTGGCTGCAACATGTCCATAGTTATGACATATAAAACATTCAACATGATTGATCAGAGGAGAAAACTGATTAACACTTCTATAGTTAGGAGCAGATGGTTTCCTTTGAATATTTACTTTCCTTGTTTATTGATCAGGTTGACTTCTTATCTCTATATTCAACACTTCAGGTTTTGCATTGTTACCCTTTAGATTCCTTGCACTAGCTTGTGAACTAGATTCTCCTTTAATATTTTCATGAAAACTAAGACCAGATTTAATGGAAGGGGAACTTTGACTACTAAGAATGTTATCCAAAATCTTAGTACTATCTTGAAATCTCAGAGGTTTATCCTTTTCTTCGAATTTACCTTTTAGAATGTTTACCTCAACCTCCATTTATTGGTATTTCTTTTCCTTTTCAAGATATTGCTTTATCATTCCTTGTTCAACCTTTCTTCCTTCTTCCATTTGGTCCTTTAAGTCAAAAATTTATTCCTTCAACCGATTCTCTTGTTCTTCAAATTCTTGAAGTAGTTCTTCATTTCGCTTGTTTGACATCTCAATACCTGTTTTTAGAGAGGCAATATTTGCTTCAAGTCCTTCACAATATTGTTTAGATCTTGTTGCAACATTTACTGATTTAATATGATCCATGTTATCATATGCCTACAAATTATATTTAAGATTAATAATATTTTCAAGGAAATATCAATTTTTCTTCTAAGATTAAAAATTTCTTCTAACTTGTCTTCTTCTGAATTAGTAACTCTGTCATGCTCATCTTTTGACATATTGTTAGAAGTAAGATTACCTGATAGATGTCCTTATGAGAAACCTTGCTTTGGTTTTTCTTCATGGATTGCCTATAGTTTATCCCATAATTCATTTTCAAATGCATAATGCATAACCCTATTTAATGTTTAATTAGGTATGCTATTAATGATGTCACTTAATGCCTTATTATTATTTTTCACTTCTTCGTCTAATGGAGGAATTTTGATGAATCCATTGCATACTAAATACCAAACATCAAGGTTCATTAGATTATAATTCATATTTTCTTTCCATTGCTGGTAATTATCATTACTTAGCATAGGTATACCTTCATTCTCCATTGTTTCTGACTTGCGTTGTCTTTTTGCTTCTAGGACCATCATTTTTGAATTTGTTTTTTCTTTAGAATGCTTACTTTCAATTTTACCCATCAGTGCAAGTTCAGTTGATCCACTGTCATCTTTTCTATCATCATAATTACATAGACAAGGAAATGGACCACAATTAGAAAAATAACCCATACCTAATAATTATTTGTTATCGTCTTATTCATTCTTAATCAATAGAAAGCGGGGTGCTCCCAAAACTGAATTCTTTTTGGCATCTGTAACTATCATTGCATCTGATATATCATTGTCACTAACACAGTTTAATGACTCCTTCCTTCGAGATATCTTCTTCTTTCCCATCATCCTTGATCCACTCTAAGCGGTTAAGCTTCAATAGAAGTGACCTACTTCGATAACAATTTTTGGGAAAAATACTGAGAGGGAGGGGGGGTGAATTAATATTTTAAAACTCACTTAAACCATTCAATTTATTATTCATATTTTTTATACTACTTTCACGAAGTAAACTAGCATATGTATGCAACTATGATGAAGGAAAACAATGTATATTCAATTAGCTAAATTTTCATATATTTCATCACTTGTTCTATTTTAACCATTGTGTCATTACGTCATTAGCCTTTAGTTGAAAAGTAACCATGAATAATAAGAACAGAATAAACCATCACATGTAAGCAACACATGAACACTTGAGAACACCAAGATTTTTTAGGTGGAAACCCAATGTGGGAGAAAACCACCATTATTGTCGTCTTTGTATTCATCTTTTATTATAAAGGAAAACATCTTACAATCTTGTACTCACATAGACTCATACTAGCAAGCAGGTGTAGAAATTTCTCTATAGATCAGCTAGCTTTGATACCATGTAGAAATTATGAAAATTCTCTACAAATCCACCTCTAAGATCATGTAGAAAATATGAATATAGATTAACTCAATAATGCAATATACCAAAGCAAATTACTATAATCTACTTCTACTATCAATTTGTGGAAGCTTAAAGATGGAGCAAGATCAAGCTGAACACATATAACCAGAAGAAGAAGAATCAATGCACATGAAACATAGAAAATATTCAAGGGAAGGCCTCAGCTAAAAACTCCACTATCTGTATTATCATACAAGGTGGAACTACATAAGAATCATACAAAGCCTTAGCTCTCACAGCTAGCTAGCTCTCAGTACAATCCTCCTAGATGCTCACAGGCAATAAAATCTTCTCACAAGCCTTCTCCTCTTCCCTCCAAGCTCCTATTTCCTTGTGTTGTTTCTCCTGGGTGATCCTCCTATTACCAAGTGGAAGACTCTCAACCAAATGGAACACTGATCCTCCAAAATTGCACAATCCTCAAGGAACCTTACCTTGATTGACTGCATGATTTTCCTTTATAGGAAAACACATGCAACTGATAGTACTGAACTGGTTCTTTCTCAAAACAAACATGCATGAGTTACCGGTGAGGGAATCTTCAGTTATCTGGAGTACACTGGTTGAGTGCGTGCATGCATCAACTGACTAATAACTCACAGTTAGTTCCTCAAACAGTTTGGAACTAATTTAACTGGACTTAACTCAGTAAACTGAGCTAACTAATTACAACTCAAATATAACTCAATCTTATCTCCTTAATTAAGGGATAATCTCCTTAATTTAAGGGATAACTCTTGCATGACTTCAGAAAGACTTCTACCTTGAATTTCTCCAACTAATTAATCCATAATTAATTAATTAATTAATTCCAAGCAGTTGGTGAGACTAAATTCGATTTTAATTCACAATTTTAATTCAAGGACAAATTAAAATTGGAATATTCTGGATTCTATTTTTATCATTTCTTGTTGCTATTTTCAACACTCCCTCTCAACAAGAATGGAATTCAACTCGATCCTAATCCTAAACCTTTGGAATGTTCTACATGAAACACTTCTCTCAAGTGTTTTTGCTCCAACAACTTCAGAAACAGAAAAATAAAAAAAATAAAAATAAAAAATCCAACCTGAATCAGTATGATGTATCTGTCATCAAAGTCTGTGACTGTTATTGCCTCTGCCAACTGAAAACTTTGTGCTTTTGCTGACTCAACCTTTCTTCACAGTTGTCAATCCTTCTCTGCACTATTTAGTATCTGACTACTCTAGCCTCTGTCACTTTGATCTCTAACTGCATCAATCCCACTGATTCCTCCCACTACTATGTACTTTGGGCTCCCATAGCAAGGTACGATCCATGAGATAAAACCTCTTAATGGACCCTGCCCAATTTCAGCCTTCTTGAAACTATCACTTCACATCACCCGACCTCACACCTGGAGGTATAGCTTCATATGATCCCTCTACCCCCTTCTCCAATTGTGGGTCCTCCACAATTTTCTGAGACTTCTTCTGGGACTACTTGTTGAGAGGTAATTTACTTTCCCTCTCAACCACCAAGTCTCTAACATTTTCCTTGGTCCTCAAGTCTTTGCATGCATCTTGAACCTCAAGAACATACATTTCCTTGACTCATGAATCGATTTGTTTCACCTGTCTCATGGTGATGTGTCTAAGGAAAACCTTTCCCTCACAGAAGACAACATCATAGCCTTCGTCCTCCAACATCACGACCGATACCAAGTTCTTCTTCAGACCAGGCACATACTTCACATCGGTCAAGGTGATAGGATCTCCATTCTCCCTCTTAAAAGCAACTGTGCCCACTCCTGAAACACTATACCTTTAATCGTCACCCATCTCTATGTGCATCTTGAGGTCTTTCTCCTCAAAGGCACTGAAAAAACTTTTATCACCAGTCATGTGGAATGAGGCTCCACTGTCAAGATACCAAACACAACCCATCATCAATGACACCATGCATGCGATGAGAGTAAAGTCCATTTCGAACTGAGAGGTTAATGCCTCACCTTCTGATCCTTTCGAGGATCCCTTCTTGGACTTCTTCGATGGGAAATTAGTCGCATAATGTCCCATCTCATGACAATTAAAGCATCTCACTTTAGACATGACACCCTTCTTCCCTCCCTGAGAATAATTCGATTTGGAATGGGAATCCTTCCCCTTCCCTTTCCTTGCCTTACTCACTAAGGCCAGATTTTCTTCATCATCATCCTTAGATGAAGAACCATCTCGAGTGCTCCTCCTGATCTCCTCTTGCATGAGATCTGACCACAGTCATTCCCAATCCAGTAGTTTCTCCCTTCCATTCATAGAGTCTTGGTAGCTATTCTAGCTCTTTGGATGGCCAAGGAGAGTGAGGCTCACCATATCATCATCGGCAGTAGCTATTCCCACACTGCTAAGCTCATATCTGCAAGTGGTGAGCTTTTTCAGACATGTGGAAATAGTATCGCCATTCTCCATCTTGATTCTTCGAAGCTTATCCTTGAGCACCAATTTCCTCTGGTCGCTACTATTTTGGTAGAGTTCCTTCAATGTCTTCCACATTGAAAATGGAGTATCCTTTCCATAGAGACTTGAGACAATATAGTCTCGAACTCCCTCAAGGATGATCCGTCTCACCCTCGCCACACACTTTTTCCACTCAGCCAACTCTTGTGCATTAGTTGAAGCTAGCTTTTAGATTTCTTGATCAATGAAATCCTTCAAGTTGTTGTCTTCTAATACAACCTCCATGCGATCTTTCCATGCTATGTAATTTGAGTTGCCTTCCAAGGCATACTCGAGTTTCAAGCCATAGGATGCCATTGGCCAACCTTGAAGTATGATAAGAATTCGATTTGCACCTGCAACCCCAAACTTCAAACTTCAAATTCTCTTCTCTGTATACTGTTCATAGCTCCAGTAAACTTGGCTCTGATACCATGTATAAATTTCTCTATAAATCAGCTAGCTCTGATACCATGTAGAAATTCTGCAAATTCTCTACAAATCTACCTCTAAGATCATGTAGAAAATCTGACTGTAGATTAACTCGATAATGCAATATACCAAAGAAAAAGACCATAATCTACTTCTACTATCAATTTGCGGAAGCTTAAAGATTGAGCAAGATCGAGTTGAACACATATAACCAAAAGAAGAAGAATCAATGCACATGAAACACAAAAAAATACTGAGGGGAAAGCCTCAGCTAAAAACCCCACTATCTGTATTATCATACAAGGTGGAAATACATAATAATTATACAAAGCCTTAGCTCTCATAGCTAGCCAGCTCTCAGTACAATCCTCTTGGATGCTCACAAACAATCAAAGCTTCTCACAAGCCTTCTCCTCTGCCCTCCAAGCTCCTATTTCCTTCTATTGTTTCTCTTGGGTGATCCTCCTGTTACTAAGTGGAAAACTCTCAACCAAATGGAACATTGATCCTCCAAAACTATGCAATCCTCAAGGAACCTTACCTTGACTACATGCATGATTTTCCTTTATAAGAAAACACATGCAATTGATAGTACACTTTCCTTGACTTTAACCTCAACTGGGTCTTTCTCAGAACAGACATGCATGAGTTACTGATGAGAGAATCTTCAGTTATCTGGAGTACATTGGTTGAGCGCATGCATGCATCAACTGACTGATAACTCACAATTAGTTCGTCAAACAGTTTGGAACTAATTTAACTAGACTTAACTCGGTAAACTAAGCTAACTCATTACAACTCAAATATAACTCAATCTTATCTCCTTAATTAATGGATAATCTCCTTAATTTAAGGGATAACTCTTGCATGACTTCAGAAAGACTTCTAACTTGAATTTCTCCAACTAATTAATTCATAATGAATTAATTAATTATTTCCAAGCAGCTGGTGAGACTAAATTCAATTTTAATTCACAATTTTAATTCAATGACAAATTAAAATTGGAATATTCTGGATTCTATTTTTATCATTTCTTGTTGCTATTTTCAACAGTAAGAACCCACCTACAAAAGGCTACAACCTTCACTCGTTCTCCAACACCCACTGGAAGGGAGCTCCAACCCCCTGATCTCCTTTAATGGCACCTACCGAATGGGAGCTCCAATTCCCTGATCAAATTCACCAGCTACCACTGGAAGGAAGATTCAACTTCCTCACTGTAGGCTCCAACCCTCAACACCTATGTAGACCATGTTTCATAATATTTCATACTGAATCCACCTGACTCAAAACATCAAACCTGTAGGCCAATTTTCATCATATTTTCATACTAGACCTACTACCATGATTTAAGCCCAATACCAGATAACAATACCAAATCCAATCACTATGTCAAATCACTTAATCACCAAACCAATCAAATCATCAAATCAATTACTGAGTGTTAATCAACTATTGAAACCAATCAAACTAAAACAGAACATATCAATGCACAAATACTCATCAATATACCAATCCAAACATTGTTACCCATAAAAGAAACCAATTGTTGTTACTATAAACTTTGATCAACCATATGTTAGAATATATACGTTATTATTTTGATTCATACCCAAGTATGTATGTGCTTCTCCTTAAGAGGACCTGCTTATAGATCTCAAAATACTGATAATTGAATCTTCCTCTTTGTACTATTGAATCAATTACTCAATCATAGATTGAACCCATCACAAATCACTGAACCACATATAGAGCATCACACAGTAAAATCATCCCTATTCAACATATCATTCCATAACCAACCAGAACTATCAAACATAGATTATCGTGAGAGAGACATCATCGATAGATAACAATAAACATTATTCATAATCCCAACATCTCCTAATTTAATTTAAGGGAAATTAAATCAATATTTTTTTGTTGCTATTTTCAACACTCCCTCTCATCAAGAAAGGGATTCACATGTAACCTAATCCAAAACCTTTGGAATGTATTTCATGCAACACTTCTCACAGTTATTTTTGCTACTACAACAACTAAAACTGAAGATCAAAAAAAAAAACACTGAATCAATCTTGAATTGTCTACTGGGAAAAATGCGTTGCTGCTGACTCTGCTAATGAGCCTCCTACTCTATTGTCAACACTTCTTTGCGCTCCTTAGTATCTGACCAACATTGATCCTCCTATTATTAAATAGAGTGGACCCACGTACCAAGTTAATGATCCATGAGACAAAAACACCTCAATGGACCCTGCCCAAATTTCTGCAACTCTTGGGACTATTGCTTCACATCGCCCCACCTCACAACTAGAGGTATGACTACATGTGCTCCCTCTACACACTTAGCTCAAAATTTCCCCCTACTAGAGTCTCTTCTTGAGTAGATGTTTCCACTCTGTCTCCTCTCTGCTTCTCCAATGTGGATACTCCACAACTTGCCGAGGCTTCTTCTAAGGCTCCATTTTGAGAGGTAAATTATTCTCCCTCTCAACCACCAAGTATCTAACCTTTTTCTTGCTCCTTCAGGATTTACATGCATCTTCGACCTCAAGTGCATACAGGTTCTTGACTCAGACACCCATCTACTTCACCTATCATGTGGCGATGTGTTTAAGGAAAACCTTTCCTTTGCGAAATATCGCAGTGTAGCTACGATCTTCCAATACTACAACAGAAACATGATTCTTCTTTAGACCTGGAACAAACATCACATCCTTGAGTCTGAGAAGGGAGCCATACTTCCTCTAAAAATTAATTTCACGATACCAGTTGCACTATACCTCACTTCATCTCCAAATTCAATGTCTTCTTGGGGTCTTTCTCCTCCAAGTCACTGAAGACATCTCTATTCCCCATCATATGGAACAAGGCACTATTGTCGATATACGACATGCTTCCCATTACTGTTCTTTTCATGCATGCAATGAGATTAAAATCAAGCTCGAATTTTGAAGCTAGACCTTAACCTATTGCTATTGTTGTAGGCTCCTTCCTGTTTTCCTTCTTTTGTAGACATTTCGTGGCATAGTGCCCAAATTCATGAAAGTGAAAGCCCTTGATGTTGTACAAGTATTTCTTCTTTCCCTCCTCACCTTAGGACTTATTTCCCTTGGCTTTCTTTCCTTTTCTGACTAATGCAAGGTCCTCTTCCTATTCTTTGGATGAGGTCCCATCTCAGTTGTCCCGCCTTATTTCTTCATGCACTAGATCAAACCATAACTGCTCCCAACTCAGTAGTTTGTATCTACCACTATGCCAACTCTTAGTAAGACCCAACAAAGCTAGAGTTACAAAATATTCTTCGAGGAAAGTCACACTGAACCCACCAAGTTCATCATGACATTGTGTAAACTTGCTCAGGTGTTGCAAAATTGTGTCATTCTTTTGCATCTTGATGCTACGAAGATTTTCCTTCAGTGTTAGCTTCTTGTGGTCACTTTTTTTCTCAAACAAGTTGTTCAGTGTTTTCCACATCACGAATGGATTTTATTTCCATGGAGATTCGAGACAATATGATCTCGAACTCCATACAATATGATCACCCTCGCTTTAGCTACATCCTTCTTCCATTGAGAGACATCCTGGGCATCAGTTATTAGGGGTTTAACTACAACTATCTTGATGTAATATAGTAGCCTATTATCATCTAATACTGCCTCCATATAGATCTTCCATGCCACAAAATTTTTGGTTCCTTCCAGAGCTTACTTGAACTTGAGTCCAATGGAAGTCATCTTCTCAGTCTAGGAGAAAAAATGCAACATTAATCTTGTAACTCGAACCTCTTGCACAAACTTTGAATTATCTTCTCTTCTATTGTGATTCTAACTCTGATACCATGTAAAAATTCATTGTAGATTCAAACTTCTTATGTAATTTGCTAAAAAAAAGACTTGAATCTACTCTACTCAGCAGCAGAAAGCAATTTAATTAGTCAAGAAATCACAACATAAACATGAGACAAGATTCAATACACATACTTGAAGATATATATAGGGGAAAGCAACTGCTCAAAACCCCTTACTATATGTATTTCATTAATCAAATAATCTTGATGGATACAATATTCTCTGCTCAACCTTGAGCTCACTCTGCACAAGTATTTTCTATCCTTTGCCTCACTAGCTACCTTTCGCCAATACTTAGCCAAATTTCGAAGCCTCCAACCTCCTATTTCCTTGCATTGTTTCTCAACGAATTAGCCCCCTATTAAATAGGAAATTCCTTATCTAGAACAACGGAATACCTATAGGCCCTTCTCTGACTACATGCAACATATGTACAAATTGGAAAATTATACAACTGGTAATACATTGCCCTTGAACTCCAATCTCAACTAGGTAACTCGAATTTCATGCATGCACGAGTTAATTATGGTTGATTTATCAGTTAACTGGTTGAACACTAAAGTTGCACCCTACTACTAGATCTCCTACTAGTTCCTCCAACAGTTGGAACTAGTTTAACTGACTTTAACTCAGTTTAACTGAATTAAATTATTACAACCCAAATTAAACTCTACCTAGTTTCCTAAAATTTAAGAACCACTCTACATGACACAAGTTAGGCCCTCAAATCGAATTAGTTAAGTCAACTAAGTGGAACTAACGTATTTAACTCGTACAAGTTTCTTATGAGGTGGAATTACAATTTTCACCTAATTTAATTCAAGGGAAAATTAAATCAAGATTTTCTTGTTATTATTTTCAACAGCCACAGCTCAGTACACCTAGGACCATTAAAACATGGAAAGTTTCCAAAACTATTTTAAGTTGGTGCAAAATATTTTCAAGAAGAAACTTCCTTTAGTTCATATTGGCTGAGTGACTTGGGACAAGCCATAGGTGTGCGTTTGGGGCCTATTGGAGGTAAGTTTTGAAGTTTTGGTTGCATGCATAGTTAATGGAGGTAGAAAACAACACGTAGAAGCATTGCGCAAATGGGGTAGAGCATCCAACAACAGTGCACTAGTGGAGAATCACAAAGTTAGCAATAGAATGAACATGGAAGAGAAGATAGGAAGGAAAATGTCAGTGAGGAATAACATATCATGCTAGATTTGAAAAAAAAATATTCTACCATGATTCTAGGTCTAGGTAATTTTTGGTAATGAAGGTTTTTATTGGGTTATGGCCAAGGTAAATGCATGAATGTAAATAATGTATAAATTGGCAGAAGTTGACTAGGGAAAGTATAGGAATTGTTCTTAGGTATTTTGCTAAGGCTTTTTGTTTTTGGCTAAGGCATGTATGGCAACAGTACTCTGTACCTCAAAAAGCCTGTAATTCTATAACTCTAAAATTATGATAAGATAGTGAACCGAGGGAGATTTTGTGATAAGAACTTACGTACTATGTTAGGTGTTTTCTTGATAATGGGAAGCAAAGGGTGAAGTTCTGCATATTTTTATTATTTGTACATGTGACTGATACTTTTATTTCAATAGCAGTGTTTACTTATGTTGTGTATGGATGAATGAAATAAGGATCTACTATGAAGGTTTGGTGCACCCCTCTTTCTTTTAATTTTCTATCAGTGGTGACATGTCATAACTAACTCGAATGTTAATGAATGTGTTTAATGTGTCTCAAAAGGGTAGGTGTAACTAGGAAATGGTGCAAATCAAATTCCTATCCCCTTCTCAACTATAGAAACCTGTTTCTCGCAGCCCCCGTTAAGTGCCTCGGATGAGACCTCGCATGTCCTATAGGCATCATTACTAGAGCTAGTACCAACAAAGATTTTGCTAGGTGCACCACACATAGTAGCCCAGGTCAGAAACCGATAATAGCGCCAACAATTTGAAATATACATAATTTCAATAATATAATTATATTAATAATTATTAAAAGAATTGCATATAATTATTTTTATATTTCTTAAATATGAAACAAATTTATATCCATTAAACATCAAATAATATAAATAAAATATTCCTTAAACATCCAACAAACCTACTATGAGTAATTAATGGAATTTGTATATAGAAATAATGAATCATGACAAAGATATTAAACTATATATTATAATCCCTTACACATATGATATATGTAAAGATGACTTACCATAACACAACACATGAGTTGACTTGTGGAATGAAGGAATGGCCATCTTAGCATTGAAATTATGAGACAAAAAAGGATAACTACCATGGGGGGATTCAAGCTACTCTCACCCCCTTTGGTTAGTAGGTACTATGGTTTGCAACCCATTTATTTATTTACTACTACTATGTCCATCTTGCAAGAAGTTGTGATACCATTGTCCAGATAGTTTTGGGTAGCGTTGCAGTTTGTCCATAAAATCCACATAGTAAAGGCCAAACATTGAGGTGTATCCATATACCCATTCAAAGTTATCTAGCAATGCCCATACGAAGTAACCACGCACATTTACTCCTGCTCTGCAATTCATTGCATTTCACTTGTTATTAAACATTTATTCTATCTATAATAAATTCTCCTTTATTATTTACCATATAATAATAAACATCTAATTTTAGTACTGATATAATAGACAACAAAAATTAAGTGAATAGTATCATATACCTCATTGCTTTTGTCAAGTAATGGAAAGTACTTTGTATGTAATCCACTCGAAATGTATCATTCCATATTTGTGAAAAGGGGATGCTATCATTCCTAGTGTTACCAAACCCTGACATAACCAAATATAATGGTTGAATGAGAAATGTAAATATTAGTGCAAAATACAAATTTATTTTTTCTTGAACTCAATTGAAGTGTAAATCCATAAAAGTGTTGGTTTGGAAAGAAATTGTAAACCAACCGTTTTCAGTAATGAAGATGAGTGGGTTAGAGTATCGCCTCATGAGATACTCCACCATTTCCCTCATCCCAAATGGTACCGCATACAAGTCGGGTGGCCACATCTGCAACATAACAATAGTCTCATAAGTTTCTTTCAAGTCGCCTAGCCAAATCACAAAAAAAAAAAAAAAAAGAACATCCAGTTGCTTATACACACCTGTGGTCCGATGAGAATCCCATTTCTTTCCCCTGATAACATATTCTAACATCATATTAATATCATTTACAAGTTGATGACCTTTCTAGAAACAACGAAAATGCATTAATTAATTTTGATTAAAACCTGTAGAGGTAGCCAAAGCGTCCCAAGTGTATCGCCGGTAAGGATAATTTAAATAATATGAAGCATCTTCGCAATAGAGTGTGGTGTAGTAATTTACACCAATGAAATCATAAGAGCCACCCAATTTTTGACGCAAGTCTGGAGTGATGGTGGGCAATCTTGTGCCCACTAATTTCTTCATTATTGCTGGATAATCTCCAAAAACTATTGGATCTAGATACCTAAAAAAAAATCCTTTTAATAAATGACACATAACTTGATCCATATGAAATTTATCTTTACACAAAATTTCGAAACCCACTCTTTTATAATATCCCAATTTGAAATATTTATTTAGCCATACAAACTCAAATTTTATATATATTATATTATAAAAAAACAAACTATTAATTAATTACTATTATAAATAAATTTTAATTAATTAACTGAAATTTAAAATAAATGAAAATACTTTAAAATAAAAGTTTTAAAATTATCTTCCTAATTTTTTTATTCATACCCACGTTATCCTCCCCCAGATCGACCCCAAATCTCAAAAACTCTAAATCATAAAATATCCCCACTTACTTAGCTTATAACATTTGGATGAACCTAAAACTGAAAATAACTAAAACAGAGTACCACTATTGAAACTTATGAACCTAGAACTGAAAATAACCAAAACAGAGTACCGCTATTGAAACTTAGCTGTTAACAGAAGATGATATATTTTCTAGAGGTGTAAAACTTATCCACCATCAACCTACCTACAAATGAACAAGTCCAAAAAAAGAGAAAAAGTTTTTACCACCAGCAATTTAACAGCATCATCTTACCAGCCAATAGTGAAGTCGAGAAGCCTCTGCACAGCAGAAATGTCTTGTGAATTGTTTAGCAGTGGTTCATACCATTTGCACGACATTACAATTCCGATGAACCCTTCTTGATCAGCCTGTTGGTTGCACAATATGCTGTATTCATTACATGTATTACATCATCCCACCAAAATTTGTTAATTGCAATTGTATTAATTTATACCTGATATTCTTTCCTGTAAAGCTGGACAGCTGAAGCGTGGGCGCGCAGTACATTGTGCGCAGCGATATATGGCTCCGTGGAAGAGTTGCCCGCCCTGCAACCCCCTAAGACTGCTGAGCATCTCCCTGGAGGATATGTGCCCGTATCATACCCTCGTGGTATGAAGATATTGGGTTCATTAAAAGTGCTCCAATATTTCACTCGCCCGCCAAAATTTCTGAAACATGCCTCTGCATACCTAGTAAAATCATCTCTGCAGAGCCACAACAACGGTGATTAATACAAATTGATGATCGCCCCTTATATTTCGCATCATAAGAACTTATAATTGATGTAGAGGAATAGAAAGTACACAATATTTGGGCTGAGCCAACCCCCGTATAGATCCTCCAGGGCTTGTGGAATATCGTAGTGACAGAGCGCAACAAAAGGCTGGATCCCTGCCATTTATACACACTTTCTGTAAATTTATATGCGCAGTGGCATTCTAATTAATCAAAGCAAGATTGATGAATATTATTGCCTCGGCTGAGTAGAGAGTCGATGAGTTCATTATAGTACTTGACCCCGCCCATATTAATTTCTCCACGGCCCTCTGTTGAAAAAATTTATAAAACAAAGTTAGCACAACTATGATGTTCGAATTTGGATCAAATTTACAACCCCATGAATTCGCACCAGGAAAAATGCGTGCCCAAGATATGGAGAAGCGGTATGAATCCACTCCAAGTTCCGACATTATCTCCACATCTTCCTGCAATATCATAAGATGAAATTGGCTGGATGATTCAACTTCTTTGGTTTTTGAGGATGGATTGAGTCATCATCTAAAATTTAGGTAAAGTAATCAATTACACACTTCTTTGTTGGAAATCTCTAACAATACCAATAGTGGAATGCAATATAGAGAAAGAAAACATATACCTTATAGCGGTGATACTCGTCATCTGTTACGTCTGCGTTCATTCCATCTGCAATTGTTCCTGCGCCTCCCACTACAAATTAACCTTTGATTTTGGAATTTGACTTTGAATCTGAAAGCAGGGCTGAAATAATTACCAGGTATATGGGAGAACACGTCCCAGTTGCTAAGCCCTTTTCCATCGGCCAGATAACCTCCCTCCAGCTGAAATTAAAAATAAATTAATGGCGGCCCTCAAAATTGAAATGATGGAGAGAAGATATGGTGGGTGCTTGCATGCGTGTACCTGATAAGCGGAAGAAGCCACGCCGAACAGAAAATCTGACGGGAAGTCGCTCCTGCTCAACTCAGATTTCTCCACAGATGATGATCCCTTAACGAAGCAGGAAAACAAGAGCAACAGGAACACCATTGAGGTGAAGCAAGTACCCACCATAATCTTCATTTTCTTTTCAGGGAACCTAACAAAACAGTAAAGTCTTGCAGGTTCTAGTTGTGCTCAGAACGGTAGTGATCATCAATTCTAATAATGAAGTTGTGGCTGAGGAATGTGATGGTAAAAAGTGGTTAGAATTTGTTCCAGAAATTTTATAATAGCAGTATTTGAATCATGTTTGTGATGATGGAAATAAATTTAGCACCATCAAAAATTCTCTGGACAGATAAATTTATAAAAAACTTTGCCAAATTTTATAAAAATATTAGCTAAATTTCCATAATTTCCCAGCAAAAAGAGTTCTGGCTTACGCTACTGGCTTAGTCCAGCGCACTCCTAACATGGTCACGATCAGAAAGTGAGTTGTGGTCCTTGGAAGATCAGTGTCATGCTAATTCAGGAATTTTTGTAAATATAAAAATAATTTTATTTAATATTTACTCCACACATCACATTGTCAATGAAAAGCTGAGCGACTAATTTGGCATCGCTTTGGCATTATTAAAATGTGGGGGTAAGAAATGATAAAAGTTTATAAATCAACGAATCTTAAAAGATTATAATGGATTACACTTCTCATGTAAGGACAAATAAGATGGCGTGGTATATGAAAGATTCCTAGAAAAGTATAATTTTATAATTAGTATTTAAGAAAGAATTATAAAATAAAATCACCACAAAAATAAATTTAAGTTTACTCGATTAAAACATATTGGTTAAGTTTATGTGAGGTAGAGCAAATAGTGACGGTATTGTTATCGCAAAAGTTTATTGGTTTAAAATTATATTTCAAAGTCTAACCATATTAAGGATTGCTCCATTTGTGTTTTAAAATTTAAATTATAGATTAAATTTATTAATCACGTCAAAATTCATATAATTTATTAAAAATATATATATTTATTAAAAATTTACAAATTTAAAATTACCATATGTAATTTAATATTCTAAATTTTATTTTTTATTTTATATTTTATATAAATTTTATGTTTTTCTTTTAATCGTAATTTTATTTATCCAAATTATTACAATACTCTTTACCATTTAAATGACTAAAAATTAATTAAGGGTTTTTTAAGATGGGAATTAATTTTAAAAGTTAGAGGATATGCTTGTGGAGTTATCTTCATACAACATTGACTTATATAATATTAGAAATTAATTATATAAAACTTCAATAAAAAAAAGTATTTAGATGATTTTTTAGTTTATATCTAGATGTGTCACTTTATTATAGATTAGATAAGACTATTGCACACATGAATGTTGTTATAAAATGAAATTTGCAGATATAAACGAAAAAAAGAAGTATTAGATAATAATTTAATAAGATGGTAAGCTAATTATTTAGTAAACTTTGAGATTAAACTTGAGATACAGAAGGTTTTTTGTAGTTAAATATTTTAATTTAAATAATTTCCTAAATTATACAATGAAATTCACCAAATGCATAATCAACATGAAAAAATATATAGAAAGAAAAACATTTTCAATTTATATAGTGAACTATATTTTTTAAAATTTTAAAAATAAAAAAGGAATATTTTCAATTTATATGATGAATTCTATTTTTAAAATTGTTACCTATAAAACTATACAAAATATTAAATTAACCATATAGAATTCAAAGTAGGTTAAAAAAAATTGCAAAAAAATTGGGTAGGGACATAGAAAAAAAGATAAAGAAAACACTTTTCCCCATTGTAGTATATGGTACATAATATTCTTAATGTGTTAGATATTTGCTCTATTTCTAGTGAGTCATGTTTTTCTAGCAAGTCAAAGACTTTCTAATCATATTTTCTTTTGAAAAATCAACAATGTAGGTCATCATAAAATTGGTGAGATCCCTCAATGACATAGTTCTATTAGCAAAGTTCTCATCACATAAGTGGAACATTAATAAGTCCAAACATACTTCCAACCATATTAGGTCAAATTTTCCCTTAAAAATAGGGCAATTTGAGTGTTGTTTGTACTAGGTTTACTCCTACAACATGGACCCATAAAATAACACGAAATAATTAACTTTATACAAATTAAATGCTTGAAGATTATCTTCTTCTATTTTTATAAAATAATATTTCTTATTGCCTCAGAATATAATCAAAGCGAAATACATCATCCAACGAGACATAACTTAACCATGGTATTATGTAGGTGGTTTCAATCTGCCTCAAGGGAAAACAGATAATTTTAACAACCTACATATTAAGAATGTTGTCCAAAAAAAATAGCATGTTCAACCAAAAAACTAACTAACACAATACTATAATATAAAAATTTGTCATAAAACATTCTAGTCATTCAGAAGCCAATGGAAGTAGCAGGCACAGGATCTTTGGTGATGGATTTTGGAGAAGCAGGGGCGTCAAATTCACATTGTAGATGAATTTCTAAATGTGTAAGCCTTTCATCCAGTCTTTCTAGTATTGGTTTCTTTGAGCACATTTAATGTCTTATAGGGAAGGAAATATGTTACATCTCTCCTCTTGTTTCCTTATTTCCCTAGTATGACTAGGGTTAGGAACCTAGTGAGAATCCTCTTCCAAAATCTTTGAGTCTGAACAAATTTAGCGGTCCATAGCAACTTGGGACTCAAGGTTGTGAATCTCGTTGCAGGCTTCAAAGGGAACGACTAAATAGAATGACCAAATCTTAATGATGTGATTAATCTAAAAGACATCTCCTTATTATCAATAGAATGTGTGAGGATCTTCCTGCACTTTTTGTTGGACATGGTTTCTACCCTAGGGGGCTTGTCCACCCCCTCCCTTACAGTTGTGCATAAATTGCCTCATAATATTATGTACAGGGTTCAATTTCTAAACCACCTTATAGAGATAAACAATGGCAGGGAGGTAGAAGAAAAAGAAGAACAAATTGAGCCAAAAAAAGCAGACCAAATCGAGCTAGCAGAAGAAATGTAGAAAAAAATCACTAGAACATAGACACAGAGCTAGATAATTGACAGATAGAGCAATGGAGACCTCATTACAAGCCCCAATAAGTACCAAATTTCTTCCTTTAAACTACCCCCCAGGATACCAAAGCCACACATGAACATTAGTAGCCAAACAACTAAGACTAGTAAACTTTATACCATATAAAATGATAAAGAAAATGGGAGGAAACATAGTTACTTATCAAGGGGACCACATGTGCACTAAATCTTGCAGACAAAAGGATCGATAAATATGTCAACCACCCTCTATTATGAGAAACCAGAATAATAATAACTAAATAGCCAAGGCCAATCAACTTAATACCATATAAATTGACAAAAAAAATGAGGCGAAAAAATTACCCTTACCAAGGTGGTTGATGCCCCAAAGCTTGCAAACAAAAGGAATGACAGAGACATCATCCAAACACCAACATGAGAAGCCTCCCCTACCAGCATCCTATGATGACCTGGATCTTGGAGGGAGGCTGATGAAAATGAGAATTTGGGGTTGCCCAAAATCCCAATTTCTTTAAAAAACCAAGATCCTGGACCTGTGGGTTATGGCCCACTCAATCTTCCGCTGCGCTGCAATAGGAATATTCAACCACCGTTCTTAAGAATGAAACCAGAGTGTAAGGAATTATGCGCATAGAATTCTTTCAACACACACATCTAAATATTATAACAACGCACCACATAAGCGGTGAGCGCACAGCATTTCAAAGTTTTGTAACTATTACCATACACCATACATGAGTTTCGCGTACAGTGTACAACGCACAGGTTTCAATTAAACACACAACTCAAACCATGTAACATTTCTTGATCAACACTATTGAATTTATAGTGCAGCGTATTAAGTTTTATTGGACTAGTGTATACGAGTAGTTTAACAGCCACGGTACCATAAATTGCTACAGCGTTCAATATAAGTGCCGCAGCTTCACATCGAATTCTACAGCATACATACCATTAAAAAAAAACAGTCCACGCCTGCTAATTAAAAGCACAACCAAATCCACAACGTTTACAATTAATACCACAACGTTTCTCATATGTCTCTACAGGCATACGCATAACCCCAGTTAATGGACAGTGCTGCACAGCTGCTCTAAAAGCACGTCCATACCTTTCTATTCATCGATCCAAAAACAAATCTATAAGTTAACACGTAGGGTATACAAACGACACTAAACCCAGGTTTATATATTACACAAAACACTTACAAAATTAAGGCATTTCAGCCTTAAACCGAGCTCACGCTCGACTACATTTTTCTCACACAGTTTTTTTCCACACAAAAACATATATCCCTCACACCCTATTACATTACATTTATATAAGATGCATTAGGAAGAATTGATAAGATTTTCTCCTAGTTTTTCTACAATGAAAGCTCTCCAAAAAGCGTGCATGGTTGTATCCATCTTATCTTCTTTAAATCATCCGCTTTTCTGCTTTAAAACAAGCTTTTCTCTATTCTGATCCTCTGGTCCAGGTTTGCTCGCTTAGTTGTTGGTTGCTCCCGCATCAGACTCCCGAGGCACAAAAATTTATGACCTCCTGGTCATATGCTTCTCCTGGTCTTTAGCAATTTTAACCACTGCATTCCTTCAGTGCAACCAACCTCTGCAGTAACAGCCTCCTCTGTTACACATACCTCACCAAGCCCTCCGCACTCGGTCTTTTGGCATCCTCTAGGTTGCTGCAAATCTTCTCACCTTCAGCTACCGCCATCTGCACAATAGCAAGACCATAAACTCTCCATCTTTAACACAATTGTACCTCGTTCCTCGTTCCACAGAATCTTTTACTGCTCTGATACCACCTGATGAAAATGAGAATTTGGGGTTGCCCAAAATCCCAATTTCTTTAAAAAACCAAGATCCTGGACCTGTGGGTTATGGCCCACTCAATCTTTCGTTGCGCTGCAATAGGAATATCCAACCACCATTCTTAAGAATGAAACCAGAGTGTAAGGAATTATGCGCACATAATTCTTTCAACACACACATCTGAATATTATAACAACGCACCACATAAGCGGTGAGCGCACAGCATTTCAAAGTTTTGTAACTATTACCATACACCATACATGAGTTTCGCGTACAGCGTACAGCGCACAGGTTTCAATTAAACACACGACTCAAACCATGTAACATTTCTTGATCAACACTATTGAATTTATAGTGCAGTGTATTAAGTTTTATTGGACAGCGCAGTGTATACGAGTAGTTTAACAGCCACGGTACCATAAATTGCTACAGCATTCAATATAAGTGCCGCAGCTTCACATCGAATTCTACAGCATACATACCATTAAAAAAACACAGTCCACGCCTGCTAATTAAAAGCACAACCAAATCCACAACGTTTACAATTAATACCACAGTGTTTCTCATATGTCTCTACAGGGATACACATAACCCCAGTTAATGGACAGCGTTGCACAGCAGCTCTAAAAGCACGTCCATACCTTTCTATTCATCGATCCAAAAACAAATCTATAAGTTAACACGCAGGGTATGCAAACGACACTAAACCCAGGTTTATATATTACACAAAACACTTACAAAATTAAGGCATTTCAGCCTTAAACCGAGCTCACACTCGACTACATTTTTCTCACACAGTTTTTTTCCTCAGAAAAACATATATCCCTCACACCCTATTACATTACATTTATATAAGATGCATTAGGAAGAATTGATAAGATTTTCTCCTAGTTTTTCTACAATGAAAGCTCTCCAAAAAGCGTGCATGGCTATATTCATCTTATTTGCTTTAAATCATCCGCTTTTCTGCTTTAAAATAAGCTTTTCTCTATTCTGATCCTCTGGTCCAGGTTTGCTCGCTTAGTTGCTGGTTGCTCCCGCATCAGAGGCCCCCAAGATCTGAAAATTTAAAATGCCAGAAAAAAAGGGGAACATAGTAAAAAAACCACAAAGAAAATTTTTATTAAAACAAAGAATCATTGTAAAAGCTACATTGTGGTGGACAATCTATCCTTTTACAAAATTCAACTTGTTACTTATAGCCTTTTCCAGTTACAATACCATGGGTAAATTCCATGGGTGGGTAAATACCATGGGTGAATGAATACCATGGGTAGATGCCACTTACAATACCATGGGTGGATAAATAGGTGGTTGGATGAATACCATGGGTGGATAAATAGGTGGTTGGATGAATACCATGGGTGGATGCCACTTTCCATTTGGATCATTCCCCCCCCCCTTAAGAAGAAATGGTCATGTTGTCATTGTGATAACAACCCTCCAAAAGTTTTTCCTATGTCGATTTTGGAGCCTACATCAATTTTCATTTCACGCTCCTTTGTGTCATCACATTGTTTGATTTTCTATTCTTTTGTTTTTCCCTAGTGTCGCACCCTTCCAAGTCAATATTTCCTAAGTGTTGTCACCTAACCATTAGAATCACTTGAGTTAGTTATTCCATGGTTAGTTGAACTCATCACTTATATTTACTAAGAAATTTGCCTTCTCGCCATGCACACACTCGAAAAACACTCAAAAGCACAAAAAAAGCAAAAAAAAGAGAGAAAATCACTCAGAAAAGAAAAAGTGCGCTCCAAGTTAGTGAAGACACGTACCCAACTTAAGCGCAGTCCTTCAAGCCGAAGAAGTGTGCCCTTCTTGAGTGCACTCCTTCGAGCTAAAGAAGTGTGCCCTCCTTGAGAGCACTCCTTCATGCTGAGCAAGTGCACCCTACTTGAGCATAGTCCTGTGTGTCGAGGACATGCGCTCTTCCTAATTGCATGCATGAAAAACTTGTTGCATGTGGGCACACTACTAGAAAATAAGAGCCCACTTAACTTCTCTTAAGTAATCCTTTCAAACGTCAACAAGTGGTGCTCATGCATGAATCTATTTTGCATGTTAAATTCTTTAAATCAACTTAGTTAATCATTCATTCAGATAATCATTCCATCTGAGTTGGGCGCATAGCTGGGAATCAAGAAACTCTTCATCAACCAACGCTACAAGTAAGTTTTGCATGTCGAATATTTTCATTCCCTTTCATGATTTCACTGTCGTCCTTTCTTTTCTTGTTGTTGTTTCTCAGTTTTCCAGTTTCATTGTCAGTGTTTATGCTCAATCTTCATGTTTCAAGTGTTAATCTATTGCCACATGCATAAAATATTCACATTCCTCAACCTTTTCATATTCCACCTTGAATGTGACAACAACTATATAACCTTGTATATATTTCTTCTCCTCATCTTAATCATAAAACCTTGTTGTTTAAACATGTTTTTGAGCTTCCAATAGGTAGAGCACACTTCTTGAGCTCGAAGCTTGATTAGACTCGAAAATTGTGCCGTGAATGATCAACTTTTCCTCTTGAGCGCACTTCTTCACCACAAATAAATGCACCCTCCCGTAACCACATGAGTGCATCACGAAGACACGAAACATCATCCTTCGACCCTTCGGGATGTGACAGTGTGGCCTCCTTTCTCTTGAGCACATGAACACACCTCGAAGGCCTGAAGACTTGACTACATCATCATTCGTCCCTCTAGAGTGTGACAATGCACCATTCCTTTCTACTTAAGCACATGAGCGCATGGTGAAGTCCTAAATTCCCAGCAAATGACCCCTTAGACCCTTTTGAGTGTGCCAGTGTGCCCTAGGTGTTTTTCTCCACTTGCTTGAGCTCATGAGCGCACTACAAAGCCCTAAATTACCCTGTACATCCCTTCGTGCTTTGAAAGTGTGCCCCCTAGTTTGCATGTCTATTTTTGCATGCAAGTTATTTTGTGTTGTCATCCATAGATTTTAATGTCTAATCACATGTAATGGCTCTTTGTACATAATTTACAAGTATTGTTGCATAAGTAGGTTATTTTAAGCTAATATTGTCATTATGAGTGTGCTGCCGCAAACATTCTTTCTTGCTACAAGTATTCTCACTTTTTCATCATTTGGTGGATCCATTTTGCCTCATAAAGTGGCCTACATATAATTATCAGAAGCAAGAAATGATGAACATGTCGAAGTTACAAAGCCAAACATTCCCATATATGCAGACACAAAATGCTTTATTGATAAGACTACATAGGTCACATGGAGCAAGATATATAACACATTCATGTAGGAGAAGTTTGTTGACAACTTAGAATATGTTCATGTGTACATCAACATCAAGAAGTCAAGGATACATAGGATCCCATGAAGATTTTGAATCATGCCATGTGTGGAGGTGATTGAATGGATCATTACACATATGGATGACTCTCACCTTGTGCTTCACAGTGAGAGTGGAAATCAGCTCGCCACCTATTATGGTGAAGTATGCATACATATTATAAGATTCCCAAGCCCGTTGAATATGCAAATCAAAAATTCTACATGAGATGGGCTACCCTCAACACAAGTGACGTTATCAAATCATGGTATCGAGAGCCTGCCAAGTTTCTCCATCGCCCATCTGTAGTCTATCCGACAAAGATCCTCAGAGATGTATATCAATATTTGATATCCATGTATTGTTAGGTGTTTGGGTGCAAAAAAGATGAGGTGTTTGAAGAGAATTGGATATATAATCGCAATATGGCAGTGACATGCAACAAAGCTTTCAATTGGAAAAATATATTATCATATGTATTGTAGTGTCAAGTGGGGCAGGCGAAATCATCTTTAAGGGAAAACCATGCACCAAAATCATACATGTTTGCATTTCTCTTATATGGAATCTATGCACAGTATGTGTTCCCGGGAATGAACTGGAACTAGACCCCTAAGGAGAAGTTCCCAGTTTAATTCCACTATAGAGTGTTATCAGAAGAAAGATTCAGAGGTGTATATGACAAATTGGTTGATCACTTCCTTGTAGTTATATTTCATATGATCTTCGAGATCGATCCTCCTTTCATGACTGATCAGGTGAAGGATTCCCTCTAAGATAGCACAAATTGTTTTGTAGTTCCTAAGGGTACATACATCAGATTTTTTGGTTTTTAGATATCCCCTCATATTATGTTATGATATGTGACCAAAATGGTAGTCATGCAAGAGGTAGAAAATTAGTTGGACAAGGGATTGTAAAAAATTCTTCACTGGAGGAATAAATCCCCTTGGCCTATCTTTTTGTTGAGGATCATTTTATATGATTTGAAGAGCCCCAAGGTGACAGTAGCTATATTTCTTTCACTTTTCCACTAAGGATTTCCATGGATATGATCCTAGACAAATTGTTAGGGTACATTGTGAAAGGATTGGTCATAATACGGGGTACTCATCAATGTCCACAGCAGAAGATGAGAAGATTAATAACTAGTACAACATGAACATGAAGGCACATCCAGGGATAGAGACAAGTTCACTCCAATAACAACTAACTCAAGACTTGAAGGTATGAGAGGAGGAGGAGATAACACCTTAAGAAATAAAAGTAGCTCCTAAGAAGAGGGATCGGGTATGACTCGACAGGTGAGAAAAACAAGAAATCAAAAGTCTATCCTTTAAACAGGAGCTATTGAAGAAGAAACAGAGAGGAGAGAAGAATAAGAAGAGAAGGAGAATATGAAGAAGAACGAGTTGATCCAGAAGAAACAAGAGGAAGAAGAAGAGAGGAGAAGGAGAGAAGGAGAACAACAAGTGCAGTCCTACGAGGAAGAAGTAATGTAGAGACTGGAAGGAGAAAAACCAAATCAAGAGATGGAAGAAAAAGCGTTGGAGGAAGAAGATACCATCCAACCCATGGATGATGAACCAAGAACTATAGAGGAACCTCCCCTTATAGGTGGTCATATTCCATTCGAGGAAATGGGGATCACACCTCTACCAGTCGACTAGGTAATGGATGTATGCAGTGTAACATTTGATCAAGTTAAGAAGAGTACCATGCAATAGAGGCAAATATACTTCCCCAATGATCCTCAAAATTTAGTCTCAGTCTCTACAGAGAAGGTGATAACCTCCAACAATAGAAGGAATCCCAGACTTATTATGATGACAAATGTTTCACTTTGCTACAACAACACGGGATAATTTTGGGTGCTTGTTGAATGAGAATGCCAAGTTGGGAAGAGAACTTGCTATGGTGAAGCAATAGGTGGAACATATTATATAGAGAATCAACTATTGTCACAAAAAATATTCAGCACTTTCGAGTGGCAGTCAGCCATGCAAGAAGAGTTGTGGCCAATGGAAGACACCATGGTGTAATTGTATGATGAGATGATTCTTTTACAGCAATTGGTGTCTCCTCTTGTTAGTATTCAAAAGAAGGCACATGAAGTGGTGAAACTCCTTAACGTAGCAAACAAAGAAGTAGATCATCTTTAGGAGTGGGCTGCCAAGTATCCATATGCTTTGTAGCATTTTGAGAATACATATAATATTGTCACAAAGATGGATAGAGTTCAATTGAGACTCCACCACCAAAACTACATGCACCTTGGAGAGCAATTGATCAATATTATTGTTGCAAATAATCGACTGCACAATGTGTTTGAGTCTCTAACACAAAAGCATGGAATTCCTTCAATAGATACACATGAAGTAACCAAAGCTAGGGAAATAATCTTCCCAGAGATCCAACAATACATTAAGCAAATCAAGCAAGCAACAGAATAGGAAGGTTTGGAGGTAACAAAAGACATTATTTTATAGTATTCCATTTAACCAATCAAAGCCCATATGAAGCTTTCATGGTTATGGAATAATTTATAGTCAAAATCTAAGAACATATTGACAGAGGCATTAGAGGTTAATATGTTCTACATTGGGGAATTGCTAGTTCGAGTCAAAGACATGTCCATGGAGATCAGAGCTTGGCACACATATATTACAATGAGCTCCATGTAGAAGAAAATGACTTATCAATTTGATGAGTCTTTTTCCCATTATAGTTTTATCTTATATGGTAATCATCTCATTTGTAATTTGTCTTATGTAATAAATGTTATGTAATGAAGTCCAAGGGACACATGTGGAATGTCAATAGCCACAAATTGGAATGTAACAAGTCATGTATATAATATGAATACTCATAGAAGTAAAAGAGTCATGAGGAAGTGCAAAGGTCATTGTTACTTGTTATAAATAGCTCCTCATAACTCAAGCACATGGGATTTTTTGGAAGGCTTAGATTCTAGAGGTATTGACTTGGCTTCTCTTGTAAGACATAGGAGATAGATCATTCTTTGGAGAAGCAATTTGTGGATTCATGTTCCACTATTGGATACAATATTTCATCTATGTAATAATGTACTTGGGATGTTGCACCTTTAATCACAAGCTCAATGAGCGAAAACTTCTTCATACATGTATCATAGACATATTTGGAAAATATTTGTTATGTTTATGGCATATGTTTTTTTAATTACATACTAAGTTAATGAACTAATTCGTTGCTTAGCCATGGATAATATTGAATGAGTGTTGTTATGCTTTAACATTTTTTGTTTATCATGTGGACTAATCTACAGGTATTCAACAATCCTTTATCTTTCTTCCCAGGTCCCCCTTTAGGATAGTACTATTACCTTTCTTGGTGGCTTATTTCCCTCACCAATCATGGAAGTCTACCTTGCACACCTTACATTGGATGTCTCACAAAGCTCATGTTCTTTCTTCCCCAAAGTCGTGTTGTCTTCTCTTGTGTTGAATTGTAAATAAAGCATATATTTAAACCTTTCCAACAACGGACATACCATATGACTAGATGGGAATCCTACACCAAACGATGTGAGGTCTAATTGGGACTTCACAGTGGGGAGATCCCCTTATAATGTTAACAACAACAACCACTGTCAACATTTTTGGTTCTAGAAGGAGGGCCAAATGACAAGTTGATCCTTTGAATTATGTTTGAGCATCTTACCTTTAATGGTTGCATCTAAAATCATAATCCCAAGGTGTTTTTCTAAAGCTTTATATCTTCTAATCCCTGCAGAATTTTTACATAACTTGTCACATTTTAAATTCGATGGCAAGGGTACAATAACCATCCTTGATTACATAGTTTAATTCATTCAATTTTGTTTTTCAAGTGGTGTTTATTTTGAAGAAATCCTCACTAATTTTTTACCATTACATTGGATGGTTTTGTGAAGCAATGGTGTTATTCTTTACCCACTACTTCTATTTCATCTTTCAAACATTTGGTTCGAGCTTTGTCTTGTTTTTGACAAATATGAGTATCAAGATGTTATTGATGAAATTGATCAAATTAGAATGGAATTGCATGAATCTCTTGAACATTTTTCTAACCAATTCCTACATCCTTGTTGTCAATTTCTAGATGAGCAAGTGGACTGGTAGGTCCTGGATGAGAAGTTTCATTTCTTAGTTAGTATGTCAAGGAAATATTTTAAATCAGACTCTTCATATCCTCCTGATATAGAATAATTTCAACATCTTGAGGAAGAACCATATTTTTTTTTTTGTCTTATGTCCTCCCCCTTTCTATTTTCTATATGTTGGGCCTTAACCAATAACTCAACTGGAAGAACAATTTTCTAATGAAGAATTCATTTTTCTTTCACATATTGTCCCTAATGGTGATTCATTTGATATTATCAACCAACTGTCTTTGAATCTTTATATCTCATCAGTTGACTTTTCACCCATTGATCAAATTGAACCCTTGGATAATCATGACCCTAATGATTTCCTTTTCTCTAATTTATATGGTGAATATTGTTCAGGTAATATGGATGAATCTTTTTTCTTACATGAAGATTTGGATTTGAAACAATCTCAAATGGATTCGCATGTGATTATCGAATATTTACTTTCATGTATACCTTGTATTGATCAAGAAGATGGCATGCTTATCAGTGAATATTTTTGTAGTAATCTTGAAAACCCATCTTCTTTTGAATCTCATGATTTAAATATTGACTCTTGTTTTGATAAGTAGTTAACCGTGTTTTCTCATAATTCAAATTTGTGTCAGTTGAATAGGACACTTCAACTAGAAAGTTGAAAGAAAACCATGAGACCTGCATCAATTTAGGGTTCTCTTTCTAATACTCGGTGTTGTTTATGAATAATTTGTCCTTATTTATCTATCTATGTAGAGTAAGATAAGGGGAAAAGTTTTATCAATCAAAGAATTAGAGGCATAAAACTTATCTCTAAAGAAGAAACCTCCTCTACTCTCAATAAGTCGGGATCCATCTTCTACCTGTTGAAAAATAATAAGTGCCTATGCATAGTCCTATTCAAAAAGAAAAGACAATATAAAGGGTGAAAGAAGAGAAAGGCTTCCTGTGTAGGGAGGTAAAGCAAGTGACTTCACTAGGGCATTGTGTAGGCTCACTAGCAGTGAACTAACATTTTCATTCTTAAACTAACTTCATTAGGGTACTGTCTGGGCCTATTGGCAGCGGAGCAATGCCAGAGATGTAAAACTCATACTCTGATTTTTTTTTAACTCGTCGTGCTATATTACCCTTACTCACATCGATACGATAATGATATAGCTTGTCTTATGTTGTGTTAACGAGGAGTGGAACTGGGAAGACTATATATTTAACCAGGAAATATGGAGAGTTAAGGTAACTAGCTGACTGAATCAAAATTTCCTAAAGAAATGAGATTTTATGCTTACAATAAAACCATTTCAGAGAAGTTGGGGTTCTCCCAGTGTGTCACCAAGTGTTGTCGCTGCGATAATGACCCTCTACAATTTTTATCTATGTCAATTTTAGAGCCTACATAAACTATCATTTCAAGCTCCTTTGTTTCATCATGTTGTTCGATTTGTTATTCTTTTGTTTTCCCTAGTGTCTCACTCTCCCAAGTCAATATTTCCTAGGCACCATCACCTAACCATTAGAAGTGCTTGAGTTATTTATTCCATGGTTAGCTGAACTCATCACTTATCTTGAGTTAGAAACTTGCCTTCTCTCCATGCACACACTCGGAAAACACTCAAAAGCACAGAAAATGTAAGCAAAAGTGAGAAGATCATTCAGAAAAGAAAAAGCACACTCCAAGTTGGTGAAAACATGCGCCCAACTTGAGCACACTCCTTTGGGCTGAAGAAGTGCGCCCTTCTTGAGTTCCCTACTTCACATTGAACAAGTGTGCCTTGCTTGAGTGCACTCCTTCTTGTCTAATACATGTGCTCTTCTTGGGTGCATGCATGAGAAACTCGTTGCATGTGGGCGCACTCCTAGAAAATAAGAGCCCACTTAACTTCTCTTAACTAATCCTTTCACTTGTCAACAAGTGGTGCTCATCCATGAATCAATTTTGCATGTTAAATTTTTTAAATCAATGCAGTTAATCATTTATTTACATAATCATTCCATCTGAGTTGGCACACAACTGGAAATCAAGAAACTCTTCATAAACCAGTCCTATAAGTAAGTTTTTCATGTTGAATATTTTCATTGCCTTTCATTATTTAACTATCATTCTTTCTTTTCTTGTTTTCGTTTCATGGGTTTTTAGTTTGATTGTTAGAATTTATGCTCAATTGTCATGATGCAAGTGATAATCTGTTATCGCATGCAAAAACTCCTCACATTCCTTAACCTTTTCATATTCCACCGTAAATGCGACAAATACTATATGACCTTGTAGATATTTATTCTCCTCATATTAATCATCAAATCCTACTATTTAAACTTGTTTATAAGCTTCCAATAGCTTGAACACACTTCTTGAGCTCAAAGCTCGACCGGTCCTAAAAATTACACCCTGAGTTATTAAGTTTTCCTCTTGAGTGTGTTTCTTCGCCACAAAGAACTGTTCCCTCCCTTGAGCAAATCATGAAGACAAAAAGCATCTTCCCTAGGACCTTTGAGATGCGATATTGTACCCCCCTTGCTCTTGAGCACATTAGCACACCTCAAAGGCGTGAAGACTTGACTGCAACATCCTTCATCCCTTCGGAGTGCGTCAATGTGCCCTTCCTTTCTCCTTGAACACATAAGTGCATGGTGAAGGCCCAAAGGCCCAAAAACTCACCCCTTCGACCCTTCTGAGTGCACAAGTGAGCCCTAGGTGTTTTTCTCTACTTGCTTGAGTACATGAGAAGAATCCAAAGCCTTGAATGATCCTGTCCATCCCTTCATGCTTTGAAAGTGCACCCTCCTAGTTTGCGTGCATATTTTCTCATGCATGCAAGTTATTTTGTGTTGGTGTTCATATATTTTCATGTCTAATCACATGGAATGGCTCTTTGTACATGATTTACAAGTATCGCTACATATGGAGTTTGATTTCAACTAATATTTTCATTATGAGTGTGTGGCCACAAATAGTTGTTCGTGCTACAAGTATTCTCACTATGTCATCTTATGTTGGATCCATGTCACCTTGTAAAGTTTCCAATCAAGAATTCTCATAAGAAAGCACTAATGAATCCGTCAATGTTACAAAACCAAACATTCCCATATATGTAGACACACAATGCTTTATTGATAAGACTACATAGGTCATATGGAGAAAGTTTGTTGAGGACTTAAAATATGTGCATTCATACATCAACATGAATATGTCAAGGATGAGCAGGATCACATGTAGATTCCCGATCATTCCATTTGCGAAGGCGATTGAATGGATCATTACACATATGGATGGCTCTCACCTTGTCATGCATAGTGAGAGTGGCATAAACTCGCCACCTATAATGGTGAAGATATGTAGACATATAATAAGATGCTCAAGCCCATTGAAAATGTAAATGAAAACTTCTACATGAGATGGGATACCCTTGACACAAGTGACATTATCAATCATGGTGTTGAGATCCTGCCAAGTTTCACCATCGTCCATCCACAGTCTATCTGGAAAATATCCTTAGAGATGCATATCAATATTTGATAGCCTATATAATTAATTGTTTAAGCACAAGAACGTGTTGTAGCGGCTACAACCACCCTCAAAATTTTTTCCTATGCTTTGTTTTGGAGCCTCCCTCCTAAAATCACAATAGCTCATCTCGCACTGACCCAGGTACTTGTGCTTTCATTTAGCTTTAAAATTTTATTTTGGCTTGTGTTTTCTCACTTGGTTTACTGTCTAACCCACAAGTCAATCTCTTGACTTGGTTTCAACTCGGTTCCAAGCTTGCCTTAGTGAAATGCACAATCCTTGAGGGAAACCAACTTTACTCTCGAGAATTGCACAGTCCAAGCCCACAATGAGCCTTCAACTCCAAAACTGTGCAAAGCTAGTAGAAAGAAAGCCTTCAGCTAGGAAATTGCGTAAATCATGAGAGGAAACCTGAGCCACTCAACCCAAAAATTATGCAGAATATTTCCCTCAGAAGTTTCTCAATGCATGAGCTAGTGAGTTGTACGTTCCTTCCCAAAACTGTGCAATCTCTCTGGGAAATGCATGGTAACTTTTCCCAAAAAATAAAAAAGCATCCCTAGGAAGTAGGGATATATTATTAGTTTTCTGAAGGTGGCACAATGCTATCTTTAGAGTTTTCCGCCAAGTGTCACTTTTGTCCTTGATCTCAAGCATGTGCATCATGAATTCTAATTTTGCTCAATTCGATGTAATATATGCCTCTAGAGATCATTTGTATACTCGATCATCAAGCTCTAGCATTCCTGAGGAGCTCAAGGAACCTTCGGAGCATCGTTGCACTTTTCCATGTGAGTTTTGCTTTTATCATATTTTGCCACCTTTTTTGTCTCTTTTTTCTTGTTTAGCTTGTGATATTGTTGTTTCACTTGTTTTTTTGAGTGCTTGCTGACATTTTAACTTGTTTCGGCTTTTAGAAGTGTTGTTTCCAGTTTTTCATTACCTTTCACAAGTGTCACATGCATTACCCTATTTTTTCACTAACAGTCGTCGTTGTGACGACTCTCTCCACATGCTTCGTTCAACTTTTGTTTGATTGGTCCCTGCACGTGTTTTACTTGTAGGCATCATCACTCAATCATATTTGTACTCAACATCACACCATACTTCAAATCTGCTTGATTGCAGACTCCCCTTGGGCAGATCTAGGCTCCCCTTTCCCGAATCTCACATTCACTTGCATGCACTACACAATACGGAAGCTCGAGGCCTTTGCCCTGGCTTCTAGAATTTCACAAAGATTGTCCTGGCCTAGCTCCAACTATGCACTACACATTTCGAGCATCTAGTCTCCCAGCTTGGTCACTAAGACTGCGTAATGCGTAGTCTCTCCCAGGCCCTGCCCCAGAATGAAATAGACATTGTGCAGTTCCAGTCATCAAGATTTCACACTGACTGCTGGGACTACACAGTGTGTAGTTCCCACAGTGATTCAATGAACCCTATTGGTCAAAATTGCACAATCCCTGTCATTAGATGCCCTGATTGCTCCTTGGTCATACTGTGAAGTTATATTTGTAGGAGCTAATGTTTGCTTGCCATGAGTGTCCTTTTTATCCCACGGGTACTACACTTGAGAAGAACTTCTCGCCAGTGTTAATTGCGCCATGGCACCAAAGGGAGTTGCTTCAAGAAAGAACACTAGAAGAAATATTGGGGAAACAATTAAGCAAGTTCTAGTTAACTTTCCAATATATGAAAACACTCAACTGTCCATAGAAAAGGAGTCGACACTAACATGGCAGTAAGTATAGAAACAATAGTAGAAGGCAACAATGAGCACAAGATCATGGAAAGAGGAAGTTGTTGACATAATACAGGGAGAAAAAAGTTGCAGAGTCAAATTGTATTCAATCTTCATGTAGGAAGCTTTGGCAATGGAAGCAAAAGGAAGTAGAGGACATCTACAAAAGAACGAAGGAAGAGAAAAAGCAGAGCTTGCAACTAACAGAACTTAAGTTACAGGAGACGAAGAAGAATTTAAAGGAGGAACAAGAGCTAAGAAGAAGAGAAAAAGAAGAAAAGAAGAAACAAGGGGGAGAATAAAGGAAAGGTGTAATGACATAACAAACAATTCCCATGTAGGTTGAGGAGTCAAAAAAGCCAATAGTTGAGGTAGATAGTGAAAAAATGGAGGATCAGAAAATGGCTCAGCAGATTGAGCAGTTGATTGAGCAGACTAACATAAAGTTAGAGAAGGAGCCACGGAAAGGCTTTTTGCACGAAGAGGTGAAGCAAACAACTCTATCGGGATACTGTCTAGGCTCACTAGAAACAAAGCAATGATTATGTTCATGAAGTGACTCCGTTGGGGTAATGTTCAGGCCTACTTGCAGTGGAGCAACACCAAAGATGAAACAAAAACTCTGAAAGTCTATATTACTTGTGCATCAATATACCCCTCATCCCCAATCAAAATAACTTAGTTGACTTGGCTTGGTATGTGTGCTACCAATAAAGAGAATGGTAGGGACTACATCTTTAACTTAAGCTAGTGAAGAAGCCATGAGAATCAAAGAATCAAACAATATTTCTGGAAGAGTTACACTTTCTTTACACGAGACAAGATCCATACAAAGAGATGGAGTTCTACCAACGTGAATCAGGAAAATTTCATGAATCAAATGATTCGAAGAGTTGTCTTCATGCAAAATAAGAGATGACAAGGGATGGAAAGAATAGTCAATGATTTTACTGTTTTCTTTTTCATCATGGATAACCTCACTACCTTATGTCAATTGAGAATTTAACTCATCAGGTGAAGAACTTGAAGAGCAAGGAGTATCCTCATCACAAGTTGATGCATCACAAATGATAGAACACAAGGGATAGTGAGATGAAGATGAAATTTCCACAAGAGAATATTCTTCAACTGAAACAAATTCTAGATCTAAATATTTCAAATAAAAATATTATGAAGGAACCGAAAGATTGGAGGATACACTTGGGCATTCATCATCGCATACAACAACATAGTAATCATCATTAAAAAAAAAAATTCCTAAGACTATGGATCTAACAAAATTGATTTCATTTGATTCACCACCGGGATCAGTAGATTGAACATCATCTAAGAATGGAAGAGAATCATCTTGACATGCGGGAGTTTGAAAGAGGGAAGAGAGGTCAAAAGTCTCCCCACTTTCTTGCTCCTCTACCTGTGTAATGTGATTTCCTTGTACATGATCGCAATTAACCAACAACTTTAATATCAATAGAACGTGAATAACTAATTGGTGGAGTGGATTGATTAAGAAAATCATGACACACAGATTCATGGCATGTAGATGATAGAGGATGAAAGATGCCCCTTGAATAAGTATCACTTTCCATGCAACCAGATTCAAGATTGAGGTTAAGAGTGTTAATGTCATCTTGAGGGATGGAAAAATCAGTTTTCACCATAGGCTTCATGAACCATTATGAGGTTTCCTCCATTGGATCTAAATCTTGAAAAGTAGAAGGAGGATAAGTAGATGTGTTACACAGTATTTTGTCATGCCTAATGCACATCCTTGTGTCATACCCCAAAGTGCCTGAAACTTCAAAATCATGCAGTGTACCCATCCTAGTATTCAGTTCAGATCCTCCCTGAAACACTGATGGAAACATGCCTTGAGCCTTCCCTGAATAAGTGAGCTCTAAAACCTTAATTTCAAGACCAGCGTGACCTTTACACTGGAAACTAGTGCTAGTCGCGAGTTGCACTACACTGGCCTCACGTTTCCAGCCTGCGTTTTACTTCGATATTCATGATGGTCCCTAAAAGGAAAGTTTTCCCAAAGAGGACAAGAAGCTTCGTGATCTATAGGCTTCCATAACGACAATTTGGAGGTTGCTTGGTGTGGATGTGGTCAAATTCCCAGTATTTCCCTTTGATCTTATCCCTATGAGCTACCTCCTTGAGATGACAGTCTTCTCCTATCTTTGGAGAGATCCTAACTCCCTTTCCCTGCCTATATATTCATCCTCTCCCATTCCCAAATGGTTAGTCCTTGGCTATTTTCACCCTTATGCTGAAATAATGCCTACATGCTACTCATTTGTCTTAGAGAAGGAGTGCTTGGAGAGCTTGAGCTTGGACTTGGACATTCACTCAAGGAGATATTATTAACATCAGGGCTTGGTTGTATGCTTCTTTCTTTATTTCATTAATATATACAATTGTTGGTTGAGTTTCCACAAATGTTTGTGTTATTGCATCATTTATCTTAATGTTCCTTGACCTATTAAGTGGATTACTTTCGATTATGCTTGTTGTACTTGTATGCTTTGTTGCGTCTTTGATCTCTTGTGCAAGTATCCAAAAGATGTGAGCAGTAGAGTTGAACTTGAGGAGCAAGATATTCGATATCTTCAACAAAGGGACGCGTTATAGCATCAAAATGAGGTAGGTGATCTTCTTCTTCTCTCATTTCAATTATAATTTAGGAAATTGTCCTTGTAGATTGTCATGTAGGTTGCTAGTTCCACACATTTTGCTAGAGGGATCATCTTTGTTCGTGGAGAGGATTTTCCTAGACAACAAAATGGTGACTCCATTGGGGAAGATATTACACTTTCCATCCATTCCTTCAATCAGATTCTCTAATGAGTTTGGCCAACTACCGATTTATTGGCTTGTGTGCATCACTGTAGCTATTTGCAATCAATGGTTATTGCCTGAGAATGTTTAGCCTGCTCTAATATTAAAGCTTTTTTTATTTTTCCCTTATTATTCTTGCCCAACACGTTTTCTATTCTGACAAAAGCACTGACAACGCTCATTTTCAAATTACAGTCGTGTTGATTTGCTTGGAATCTCACGTTCTGAAGCCATAGGTGGAAACAACTGGCAAGGAGGAATTTGAGACGAACGAGGAGATAACTCCAAAGGAACACCCAGTTGATCGTATGGACTGTAAGGATTTTGAGGAGATATCAAAAATGGATCAAATAACAGATTCAGAAGGTATAAAACAAAACTCTGTGGACTCTCAAGTGTTTCTGGATCAGACTCTTGAGATGATGATGCATCTGGAGGTGGAGGACAAGAAGCAATGGGTTGGATGCTTGGGACAATTCCAAGTTTGAATCCTTGAGCTTCAAGTGAATTCAAATAACCTAGTTCCCTTTCAACTAGTTCCCCTTCAAGTGACTCTTTGGCTGTGACCTTCGTCACCCACTTTCAGTTATCGGTTCATTACGAAACTGGTACTCACTTTCTTACACCTCTGAAGCAGGATACCGTGACTCATATCTCCCATCACATACATGAATGGAGACGTCGAAGTCGCCTCATCAAATTTGAAATCACCGATGAGTTGTTGGCTGAATGGTTTACCAAGTCATTCGTAAACAAAATTGATGCAGATATAGCAATGGGTGGTTGTTTTATCAAGGATCGGGCTATTGCCCATGCCCATTATTTGGATTTGGTTTATTCCAAAACTAGCACTTTATATGAAATGTTTCCTGATGCTCCAATGCCATCTTCATACCCAACATATTTGAAGTCTCCCCATGTGCCACCTATTGATTGTGTAATTGGATCGATATCTCAAACTTCCACTAAATCTTCTTTGAAGAAAAAATCTATTTCAAATGCTAGTTCCAGTCATCCTTTGAAAAACCCATCGAATCCTGGTAAAACCTCCGAGGTCAATGCCATTTATTCTACTGTGACGGATAAAGACTCGAAAGGTAAGAAGAAGGGTAAGCGGAAAACAAAATCTGATACCCCAAAACAGGATCCTCCTAAGTCATCAACTGAAGATGCCTCCAAATGAAAGCTGAAACATCCCTGCCTCATTTGTGAGGAATATCATTATATAAACGATTGTCCCCAACGTGACGAAGTTAGTCATTTATTGAAAGGGACCCTGGCTATATTAAAAGAGCCATTCTCATCTTAGCAGACTCAATTGGTAGACCAACCACAATCATTTGCCTCATCTCGTTCTCAGGTTTACATGATGATGGGTAACTTTCCTATCTCTGTAGCCACTCAATCGAATGATTATCAAACCTCTCAAAAGGAGACAATGGAAAAAGAAGCCACATATATACCTTCTAATTTTTCTCCACCCAGTTCTGGTCCTCTCCATATCAAGAGACCTAAAAATGAATCCATTATCTGACCACCTCCCAAAGGTATGCTTCGGAAGTCATCCTATAACCCGAATGCTAGAGCTGCTCAACATTACAATATTGTCGAAGATTTAGCTCAAGCACCTTTGATGATGTCTGATTTGGAAGTTCTCCAAACTTTTCCAATGCAACGGAGATCATTATTTTATACAATTGGACGCATTGATCTTGTTGATTTGAGCTTGATTACTTTCAATCTTGAAAACCATGTTCCTGGTCTTCCTCATTAGATTTCATTTTTTATTCAAGTCATTATAAAAGGAAAGACAATCCATCGGACTGTCATTGATGAAGGTGCTTCCACCTACATCATGTATGTTTCATGTTGGAAATCTATTGGCCCTCCACCTCTCAACCACTCCCCGAACACTTTTGAGGCCTTTGATGGCAAAGGCTCCCATCCTTATGGTATTCTCACAAGTTTTCCCATCACTTTGGAAGGGAAGACTGTCAAGTTAGAAGTGGAAGTTGTAGATGAAAATATGAATTACAACCTTCTACTTGGGTGAAGTTGGACCAATGCCATGTTTTGTGTGGTTTCTTCTTTGTTCCGGGTGCTCTGTTTTCCTCATGAAGGAAAAATTGTCATTGTCAACCAATTTTTCTTTTTCTCTTCTGGTGCCTCAAATGGAAATGTCCCATATGTGAGAAATAATGATATTCCATATGAAAGAGTGGGGGTAGGTCTTTTCACAAATTCTGCTTTAATGGGAAATTTTTCTCTCCCACCTCCACATGTCACCTCAATCAACATGATTTCTATCTCCATTGACCCGTGGATCATCCCTTCTCCAAATCAAGTTGATTCATTTGGTGACACTATGTCGATAAGTCCCTTAGAACAAGCTTATCATGAAATTGTCTCAGCTTCGATGTTTGCTTCAGAAAGCCATGATGTTATCAGTATGTACCTAGATACCTATTTGCAATCTCCTTGGCTTGGTTCTTGGGATTCTCCAGATCCCTTAAACAAGATATTCCCCACCAATGAGAGTATTTTTGAGGTTATGTCTCTTGACAAAACTCCTTGGAGTGATGCCCATCATTGTTCCTCATTTCTTCCAAGTTTAAGTGAGATTCCTTCATGTGTTGAAGTTTTTGTTTCTGATAACCCACCGCATCCACTTCAAACGCCTGTTCTGCTGCATGAATTTTTGTCTGAAGGTAATGCGTGAAATATTATTGCAATCTTGCCCATTGACATTTCAGTCCCACTTGAAATTATCAAAATCTTTCAATTGGGGGCATATTTTCCTTGTCATGAGATTAATATTATCTCGCCTCCCTTCATGAAATTTTCTCATCGAATTTTTAATGTTTTCCCATTATTGCAATGGGATACTCATCCTATGACTCGTAACCCTCATTCACCCAAGGGGCATGGGGACATAAATATTTATTAGTATTATTCCATTATTTGGCCAAGTTGATGCTTACATGTCATGCCCACAGTGAAATTTCAGTTTCATTCTCTGTTGATCAATTACCCGAGTATGAAAATGGACTCCATATGAACTTTTTACGCATGATCATCTGTGTAATTACTTTTGTAAATTAGTATGTGAATTCATTGGTGTGTAGTTTTGATTTTTTGGTGTAATTATTTTCTTTGCAGACATGTTCCTTCCGCTTACCTTTTATTCCACTTGATTTGCAGATGTCGTTAAACCATTATGTTGGTTTTGCTGATGGTGCTTGTCATAGCTCACAAAACTTATCTTCCACAGCTTGGGCACTCTTTTCCCCTGATGGCAAGTTGATCGATTTATAAGGTATTTGACTAGGACAAAAAACTAATAATATTGCCAAGTACAATGCAGTTATTGAACTATTATCAGAAACAATTGCTCTTGGCATTACAAATTTAGTTGTTAAGTTAGATTCACAACTCATTATGTTACAATTGAATAGTCATTACTTACAAAGAAATACACAAATTTTGTGTATGTATCTACATGTTCGAATATTGGAAATAAATTTTGATTATATCACATATCAACACATTCCACGGAATTAGAATACACTAATAGATGCATTAGCAAATTATGTTCTTGATAGACATTTGTGTAACTTATAAAACTGATCACATCATCATGATACATGAACACATAAGTAGAATAAGAAACATGCATATATTATTATATATATATATTTATATATATATTATTATATATATATAATAATTATATATATATATATATATATATATATATATATTATAATATTTATATATATTATTATATATTATATATCGCATCTATCGCATCTATCAAATTTTTTTCATCAAAATTTCAGAAAATAAGTGTTATGGGACACATGGCTTTCAAAGCCTACAATAGTGCCAAAAACATGACTAGAAAAGGATATTCACACACATGAAGCTCGTGATAGCATGAGACCACTCTAATCGCTCGGACTAACAGTCGATGCAGTCTCGCAGACACTTTATTGTATGCCTCTGGTATCACAATGGCACGTCATCTATAGTCACATGTTCTGGAATCCCACGAGTAACCACTTCTAGATTTCTTTCCATCTCTACCATAGGATCTACTCCTTCTTCATATGGAGCATCTTCTATCTGACGTGCTACCCTCCGTGCTATTGGTGACATGCCAGGAGGCCTTTCTGGTCCTATATCTACACATTTATCACAAGTAAACATTGAGATACACTCTAACAAAAACAAAAACTCATAAAACTTGCAAATTCGAAAAACAAGTTTTACCTGCATTAGTCCATTGTTCACTAATGGTAGAGGTAGATCTGGATCCCCTCTGAAGTTCGTTCCTACATACACATAGTAATCCACAACGATCACTTGTTAGCACAACCAACTAAAGAACAAAGAAGGGAAATGCATCCGTTGACCCCCTCCTTCATGAGGTATGATATCACTCCATCTGAGCAGACTCGGATCTTGTGGAGAAAGATCTGACACCTCTATCCACTAGTGCTAAAATAGGGGCACACGTTCCAAAAATAAAGTGACCAAAATCAAACCAATGTCGAACTGCTTCAAGTTTCCAAACTTGCCTTTGGAGAGTTACCTCTTCATGTTGGCCAGCAGTCCCTCGCACAAGTTGAACATTGTTGGAGTAAGACAATCCATTGCATACCGAAATTATGATTTGAGACCTTGTGCAAAGCCTGCAACCCATCTATATAGGCCATGGTGTGTAGAATTGTCCTCAAAGGAATATTGTCGATGGTCAGTATCTTCACCTTTCCGCTCACAATTGTATCCACACTCGGGCAATGCCTTCTGATTAAGGAATTGGTTCTCTCACCTCCACCACGAGATCCAAAGAGTTGGACTTTTTTCCCTCTTCTAGACAATCCAATAATGAAGTATATATTAGCTACTTCCAGCTCTAGTTCTTGGTCTCCAATGATGAAGATCTACAGATCAATATCCCATAGATTGATCAGATAGTGTAGCAACTCAATTTGAGCTCTAAGCCCTAGGGTTCGAAATAATTTCAATAACCCACAGTCCCTCAAAGTGTTGACACATTCAACATTTTGGGTAGCTTAGTGATATTCTACCTCATGGCCCCTTTCCTTCCATTCAATGGCCATGTTGTCGAAAGCTCTTGCAAAACAACCATTTACATTAATTAAATGAATTTTCATGGATCAAACAGTCAAAAATTTCGCTCAAGAAAGAATATTTATCTTCATTTTTCTGCCCTGCAGCCAGCACGTATGTTTTAATTATTTCCATGCTGGTAGCGCAAGAGCCATTTGGGCTCAAGGGCGATCAGCGTGGATCTGATGAGCACACTCACGTTGATCGTCACTGATTTTAAAATTCGAAATCCTCCCTTTTAACCAACAAAAATCCTCAAAAATGGCATAAAATTAGCATGAAAATCAAGAGAAAAGGAAGAGCTCTTACTTGCAGCTGATGGTTTATGAAATGGTGCGCTAGATCTCCCACATTGCTTTCCTGAAGAATCAAGGAAAATAAGGTAAAATGCACTCTCCAATTTACTCCATGTGAAATGGTAAAAATGTTTTCCTCTTTTGGTCTATTTATAAGTTTTAAAATACATTTTTACCAATATTTTATTATTTTCCTCGATATCAGTTATATATGGTTGTCTTTGTGCAGTTACAGGTTCTTTTCAATGGTTACAATGATCATTTTTTACTAATTCAACGAGTTTTTGTTTTATCTCTTTTTTAGACTTGTTAAAAATAAATGAAAAAGGAACCCCCTTGGAGTCATCTTTAAGCTCTTTTCTGACTCAAAATATGAAAAGATCATCAAGTAATTGTCTTTTTGAACTCGTTAAATTAAATGAGTTGATGTCATCTCAGTATATGTTTACCCCTTTTTCGGGCTAAGGTCAACTATTTACAAAAAAGGTACACCTTGGTCGATATGGTCAAGAGGTTCTCTCAAATATTGTTTTCTACCTTTTCGGGTTTGAGAGACAAATTATGAAAAGGGACACGATGGAGTTTTATTTTTCATCTCTTTTTCAAACTCTCTAAATATGAAAAAGATATCAAGTTATTCTTCTGTGGAACTCATAAAAAATTAAATGGCAAAAGACTTGTCACCATGACGAGATTGAATTTCTCCTTCCTAGGAATTGTAAAATTACGAGGATGGATTCATTCAAAGAATGAACGTATACGACATGAATATGCTATCCCCTTCAAGCTTGTGATAAAAGATAATTGGGGTACTCGCTAGAAATAGTGGGGAAAAATGAAAGTGAAACATCTCTTGTATAGGCAACATGTCGCTCTTGAACATGACACTCGTATGTTTCTCGTGTCGGGTTTGGGATATCATCACTCGGTCACTTGTCTTTCCGGGTTTGGGATATCCTCGCTCAGTCACTTGTCTTTCCAAGTTTGGGTGATCCATTTTTCCTCTCATCTGAATATTCCATTTCATCATCAAGACCCATGGTCCTATGTTGAGTCAAATGCTACCACACTCTAGAGTCATGTCACCGATATGTTCAAGAGAAGTCCTATTTCTAGTTTATTACCTATGCATTGTCTAACCCTTTGGTACAATCTTGGATCATACTCATTCATTTCACTTTATTCCTTGTTTCGTGTCAATGATGAGGGAATCCATATGGCCCTCCTTCGATGGCTCACTTCTTGTTGACTTCAGCTCATTATCTAGGAAGATAACTTAGGAACTCACTTTTAGTACCTTAGAGCTTGTATGCCTTAATGGCAAGTTCTTCGCATCAACAATAGGTTTTCATCATTGGCTTTTGATTGGATGATTCCATGAGTGTTCGACTTCAACTTCATTTTCACTCACGGATTGTACTGTTGTACCTTGAGCAAAATCATCATTATTGTTGGTTCCTCTCATGCCTGTTAACAGTCAACATCATTGACCGGTAATCAGGTGCTTTTCTAGCATGTTGGACTTCGACACATTCATTCGCATGTTAGAATTCGTACTTTGATTGGGTTATGGATGGAGCGTAAGACCTTGAGTTTTATCTGATATAACTTAGGTTGTGAGGAGTTATGTATTATTCATGATAGTACACATTTTTCTTCTATACAGATGACTATGACCATACCGTGGGACTTTATATTTATGATGATGCTGATCCTTCTATATCGGATGGTTGCACCCATGGTGTGGATCCTTTCACATAATCCTTTCTATTCGGATGGTTGCATCCATACCGTGGATTGATGTTTTGATATTAGAAATGTATATGTATATCCATCCTTGATTTGCAAGTCTCCTAACAATGTTTGTTCTCATCGTTGCAAAAGCTCGTAAAGCATCTCAACCACCACTCCCCATTCTGCCTTCATGCTTTAGGGTGCATCTATTACACAATATTTTTTCATGCCTCCTGCACTTCCTTGTGTCATACCCCGAAGTTCCCGAAACTTAGCAATCATGTAGTGTACCCATCCTAACATGCAATTCAGATCCTCCTTGAAACACTGATGGAAACATGCCTTGAGCCTTCCCTGAAGAGGTGAGTTCTAAAACCCTAATTTCAAGACCAACATGACCCTGACACTGAAAATTAGTGTTGGTCACGAGTTGCACTATACTGGTATCGCCCTGCGAGTGTGATTTTTACTTGGATACTCACACTAATCGATAAAAGGAAAGTTTTCCCAAATAGGACAATAAGCTTCATGATCTAGAGGCTTCCAGAACGACGAGATAGAGGTTGTTCGGTGTGGATGTGGTCGAATTCTCCCAATATTGTTCTTTGATCTTATACCTCTAAGCTACCTCCTTGAGATGAGGGCCTTATCCTATCTTTTGAGAGATCCTAAGTCCCTTTACCTACTTATATATTCATCCTCTCCCATTCCCAAATGGTTGGTCCTTGGATATTTGCACTCTTATGCTGAAATAGTGCTTACATGCTACTCATTTCGCTTAGAGAAGGAGCGCTTGGAGAGCTTGAGCTTGGAATTGGAAATTCACTCAAGGAGAGCTTATTAACATCAAGGCTTGGTTGCATGCTTCCTCCTTTATTTCATTAATATATATAATTGCTGGTTTAGTTCATAAATGTTTGTGTTAATGCATCATTTATCTTAATGATCCTTAATATGTTAAGTGGATTACTTTTGATTATTCTTTTTGTACTTGTATGCTTTGTTATGTATTTGATCTCTTATGTAGGTATCCAAACGTTATAAGCAGTAGAGATGAACCTGAGGAGCAATCGATTCAAGATCTTCAACAAAGGGACACATTATAGAATCAGAGCAAGGTAGGTGATCTTCCTCTTCTCTCATTTCCATTGTAATTTAGGAAAGTGTCCTTGTAGATTGTCACGTAGGTTTCTAGTCCCACTCATTAGGCTAGAGGGATCTTCTCTGTCTGCATAGAGAATTTTCCTAGATAACAATATGGATTAGGAATTTGATTTGTAGATTTCCAAAATTCAACATTATCACAGGGAGGCACCCGAATTGGTACTGGAAAAGGAGGAGGAAAAGAAAAAAAAGGAGTATTAGGTTCCTCCTATGAAATTAGATATGTCTCATGATTGACAAGAGTTGGGGAAGTAAAAACATCAGGGGGTTCAGATTCACCGTGCAAAGAGATATGAACCCAATGCTTAAACTTTTGTTTAAAGAAATCTCGATTCATGTCTTCTCCCTAAAATTCATAACAAAAGTGAAAGAATCGATTAGAGAAATCCTAAATTGATTCATTAGGTTTCATTATTAGTTGATCAATTATTTTAAGAACAACCCGGCAATCATACCTATCAAATTCTTAATAAATCTCCTTCACAAGTTGGTCGAATGGATGGATAGAAGGAGTAGGTAATGTATGACACCATCTCTTAACATGAGCTTCAAGTGTGAGGGTGAACAATCTACCCATAACATCCTTGCAATGTATTCCATTAGAAATGAAAAAACAAACAATTTGAAACATATGTTCACAAAGAGTTAATTCACCCTCACCATCAAACTTAAATTGGGACAAGTTATGAATAGCTTCCATAAGGATGGTAAGATCAAGCTCTTTAGAAAAATAACCCAGGATTATGATTTGGGACAGAGCCATTTTGGATAAGATATTCAAAGAAAACTCAATGGAAACAGCTTATCATCTAGCCCTCCTTCTAGCATCATTTATTGAGAGTGCTGGAAATCCGTCAACCAAGGGGGTCTCCATGATGTGAATTCCTAATTAAACCTCACACTGTTTGGAGTAGGAACCCCATCCAGAGTATCAATCCGACTGCCATGTATCCTTGTATATTTTACTTGGCTACAAACTTCAGAAACAATGAGTACTACACAGGTATTTTTGGATCAACAAGTGAGTATGCCTTGTGAAATTTTCAACTGCGGAAAATATAAAGGTCCTTCTACCAAAAGGGAAGGGAAAAGTCGACCCTTTAAAGACAAGTAACAATACTAATCTAGAAAAGGAACATGAGTATATACATAAGAATGAATCGTTGATCAACCAACAAAATAGTTCATAAGGAGGCAACAATTGATAAAGAAAATACAACACACCTTCAACAAGATAAGTACCAAAGCCAACAAAATAGTTCAATTTCCTTGGTAAAGATAAAACAAGATACATCACAAAAATCCAAAGAATAGCCTTACAATATTCACAACATATGCATTAAATTGTGCTAGGTCAACGAGCTTATGCATTAAGTAAAAGTTCCAAGATACATCAAGATAGTGAACACCACTAGCCCCAATAGTGGAGCATTAGAGAAGTCACTTCTCCAAAACAACTATCTTTCTCTCTAATGCTTGGTAGGAGGAACCAAGGTGAAAAGTCCTTTAGATGAGAAATGAGGGTGTATATATAGAACAAATTGGATGATCTTTCACCTCCCTTATGACTCTTGGACTAACCTCATGATTGTTTGACTTCTCAATGACCTTTCCACTTCCTACATGACTTATATTATTTACATGGATGACTCTTGGACTTCCACTTTAAATTACATTTCCCAATATATAATTTACATATTCCGCAAAATGATGTGGAAAATGATGACTCATGACATGAAATGACATGCACTGATGATATGGACTTCAATATGACATGGCCATGTTAAGCTGCTCTTTGTTGTTGCTTTCTTTCTATCTTCTTGAGAGATGGAACATGCTCTTCTTCTTCCTCCTCCTCGTGGCTTGAAGATAAGGAATCTTCAACATGATCTTGGTCTTTAACTACTACTGTAAACTGATGCTCCTTTGTCTTCTCTTTTTTTATCAACTTTCCTTTGCAGCTACAATGGTGTCTTCTAACATGGTCTCTTTCTCAATCTCCTTCATCACCATCCTACCATAACAGGATAGAGTAACTACGACTACAATCCACACATGAAAAGATGACATTAGTCTGATAACCACTAGTCTAAGATTGATGATCCATTGAATGAGATAGAATTGGGTAAAATCCTGAGAGAGGGTCTCTAGGATTGCGTAGTTGCACAACTTAGGTAGTCAAGGGTCAGGACTGAGCCTTGAGATTGTGAAATGCACAACTCATGATGGGTTGGGCATGCCAACTATGCAATTCAAGGACTCAAGGATGGTAAGATCAAGCTCTTTAGAAAAATAACCCAAGATTATGATTTGGGACAGAGCCATTTTGGATAAGATATTCAAAGAAAACTCAATGGAAACATCTTATCATCTAGCCCTCCTTCTAGCATCATTTATTGAGAGTGCTGGAAATCCGTCAACCAAGGGGGTCTCCATGATGTGAATTCCTAATTAAACCTCACACTGTTTGGAGTAGGAACCCCATCCAGAGTATCAATCCGACTGCCATGTATCCTTGTATATTTTACTTGGCTACAAACTTCAGAAACAATGAGTACTACATAGGTATTTTTGGATCAACAAGTGAGTATGCCTTGTGAAATTTTCAACTGCGGAAAATATAAAGGTCCTTCTACCAAAAGGGAAGGGAAAAGTCGACCCTTTAAAGACAAGTAACAATACTAATCTAGAAAAGGAACATGAGTATATACATAAGAATGAATCGTTGATCAACCAACAAAATAGTTCATAAGGAGGCAACAATTGATAAAGAAAATACAACACACCTTCAACAAGATAAGTACCAAAGCCAACAAAATAGTTCAATTTCCTTGGTAAAGATAAAACAAGATACATCACAAAAATCCAAAGAATAGCCTTACAATATTCACAACATATGCATTAAATTGTGCTAGGTCAACGAGCTTATGCATTAAGTAAAAGTTCCAAGATACATCAAGATAGTGAACACCACTAGCCCCAATAGTGGAGCATTAGAGAAGTCACTTCTCCAAAACAACTATCTTTCTCTCTAATGCTTGGTAGGAGGAACCAAGGTGAAAAGTCCTTTAGATGAGAAATGAGGGTGTATATATAGAACAAATTGGATGATCTTTCACCTCCCTTATGACTCTTGGACTAACCTCATGATTGTTTGACTTCTCAATGACCTTTCCACTTCCTACATGACTTATATTATTTACATGGATGACTCTTGGACTTCCACTTTAAATTACATTTCCCAATATATAATTTACATATTCCGCAAAATGATGTGGAAAATGATGACTCATGACATGAAATGACATGCACTGATGATATGGACTTCAATATGACATGGCCATGTTAAGCTGCTCTTTGTTGTTGCTTTCTTTCTATCTTCTTGAGAGATGGAACATGCTCTTCTTCTTCCTCCTCCTCATGGCTTGAAGATAAGGGATCTTCAACATGATCTTGGTCTTTAACTACTACTGCAAATTGATGCTCCTTTTTCTTATCTTGTTTTATCAACTTTCCTTTGCAGCTACAATGGTGTCTTCTAACATGGTCTCTTTCTCAATCTCCTTCATCACCATCCTACCATAACAGGATAGAGTAACTACGACTACAATCCACACATGACAAGATGACATTAGTCTGATAACCACTAGTCTAAGATTGATGATCCATTGAATGAGATAGAATTGGGTAAAATCCTGAGAGAGAGTCTCTAGGATTGCGTAGTTGCACAACTTAGGTATTCAAGGGTCAGGACTGAGCCTTGAGATTGTGCAATGCACAGCTCATGATGGGTTGGGCATGCCAACTATGCAATTGAGGGACTCAAGGAGGCAGGTTGAGGGCTTGAGCACTGAGTTTACCCACTACATAGTTTTGGAAGGAGAGAAGGCCAAGTGACTTCACTGTTGCGCAATTCAGGAGCTCAAGGCTAAGGCTTAAGGATTGAGACTGCATAATATGTAATGAAGGACTGGCTAGAGAGGCAAATTATGCAGTTTTGGAGCTCTGGGGCCCGAATTGAGCATTATGATTATGTAGTGCATACTTTTTTGAGGTAGAGACTGCACATTATGTAGTGCCAAGAGATAAGGTTAGTGCTTGAGGATTGAGACTACACAATGCACACTACATGAGGTTTGAATGAAGCTGAGTGTCCTAGTCGAGGAGCTCTCCTAGTTTTGACTAAGTGTTGGATGAGTGAGATAAAGTTGAACAAAAGAAAGGTTTGAACATGATCACACACTTAGTTCACTTGATGACACAACATGGAAAACTCATAACACATGAACAACATATTTTCCTCAATGTGACAACATTGTGACAACTCACTCCAAGTGCAACATTAAAGATACACTTTGTGACGCAGTGAAGACACTTGTGTGACAGTGCTTGAAACTTTAGAAATGAGTGTGAAACATGTTTACATGATAAGAAAAACTCATTAACCAAAATATTACCCCCTGAAACAAACTAAAACCCCACTTTACATGATAAACAACACTTCCCATGCCAAGAGACAACATTTGCTATATGAAAAGAGAAGCGCAAACAACACTTATGATATGTGAATGACGATGAAAGAGACACATGCCATAGCAAAGACGACATGAAAATGAAACTAATTAAAGTGAAATCAAGAAAAAGTGATAGAAAAAAACATGAAAATGACACAAAATAAAAGGTGCACAAAAGCAACAATTTCAAAAACTCACCAAAATAGAAGTACAAACATAGCCAAAAGTGACACACTATTAATGATAATGCACACTAACTGTTGACATGAATTGAACATTGCACAAGAACTATCTTGATGGACTGTGCTAGGCCTGTTCAAGGTTATGTTAAGGAATGTGCTCATGAATTCATTATGGACTAAGCATGTGTGAGCATGTGGCCTTGACACTTACAATCCAAGAAAGGAGCTCAAATATTTAATAAAGCATTAACCGACCAAGAAGTGGCTATGGAATGACCAATCACAAGATCCAAAATAGGATCCAAAATTTAAGTATAGGAGAAATTTTGGATGGCGTTTGTCGCAATGACAATATTAGCATTAAACAATAGTGGCATAGGAAGTAGTGGAAAATGTCGACAGAGGCAGTAGTGGAAGTTGCATCAGTAGAATCAATGGAAGAAGTGGAAACAATAGGTTAGTGGTAGTAGTAGATTAGTGGTAACATTGAGTGGAGCAGTGGAATTAATGAATTAATGGAAGCAGTGGCAACAATGAGTGGGGTAGTGGAAATATTGGAAGCAACACTAGCAACATCAATAGTTGAAGTAGCTTGATTATACTTGGACCATTATCCCTGGTACAGTAGCCCAAACCTTTAGGGAGCATAAACTTCCTTCCAGCTTGCTGGTAAAGCCTTAGGGAGTCTTACACTTCGTTCCAACTTGTTGTTAAAGCCTTGGGGAGTCTTTCACTTCCTTCCAAATTATTTTAGTAACTGTTGTATGTACAACATTCATAACAAAGCTTGTAGGATGGCATATTTTGTACTCTTTTTTATGTAATGATATATTTTATTTGTTGATGCTATGAATGTTGATATAATCTAACTGATTGTTTGACAAAAAAGGAAATATTGATTCACAACCCTCTCAGTATTTCCAACAGAAAACATGGGTTTAAGGTTTTGGAGTTAAAGTACCAATCTATTTGATTTGCTACACAAGTATTAGCTTGAAAACTACTGAAGAAGTGCAGGAAGGACATAGTGTTGACAAGATTTATTCTAGTAGCAGGTAAGTGTGAGCACAGAGTGACAATGAATTGGTTCACAATCCTATTTAACCAATTTGTGGATGACTATAAATATGTGCAAGAGAAAGTTGTGGAGTTTCATTATGCATGGCTACTCATTCTAATCACTCTTAATGGATGGGAGAGACCTTCAGAATTGTAGAATATCAAAGATACAAGACTCCCAACCGATGCATGTGGTTTCAGCTTTTGTGGGCCACCAAAAATTCAGAGCAAAACATCGAAATTAATGTTACTTTCTTCCTTTATCATGAAATGATTTTCTAGGCCATCAAGAGAAATCCACACATTTTTTAGGAGGTGATTCAAAAATACCATAGTTTTATTTGGTTCAAGGTAGGTACACACCATTTTTATATTGAAGCTATGCAGGATCTAAATAAGATATGGCAAATATGCTTCTTTTGACTAACTCATGAAGATGTGCAAACTCAAATATCTACGTGGGAGAATGATTGGATAAAGTAAATGATTAGACATAGTAAGCTATTGAAAAGGTGCAGAAGTACTAGTAATCTATCCTTGACAAGTTGGAGAATTTGTCACAATTGGTGTTGGCCAAAGGAGAGGAGCTGACACATCATATTTCTACAAAGCCAATTGAGCAGAAAGAGACCTAGACTGTGTTAGGTAATTTATAATCTTCAACGTGCATCTCTATTATTACTTGTAAACCCTTGGCATTTGATATCTCTCCGGAGGCATTAGAATATTTTATAGAAGTAGTATCATAGAAGGTGAAAGGTTTGCCACATATTATTTTGATTTTATCTGAATTGACTTTGGATAGCTTACATTAGTTGCATAATAGTATGGTTATGGAACCATGGTCATGCGTTAGTACTTCTACTTTAGAGTTTTTGTAGGTAATGATAGCCAACAAAATGGGGCAGCATGAAAAAGCACAATTAATGGAAGAGAATAAAAAATAGATTAATAGGGATATAACACTAAGGGAAACCATTGAAACCATTTATAAACACGTTTGTTTTAATCCGTGGACAAATCCACCCAAATGGAAAGTGAAGTTGTGAATATTGGGGAAGCGGTTTAGGAATTAAGGTATGAAGTTGAGGAGTTGTTGGTTGGGGCCAGACTCTGTCTACACCACCTAAGGAAAAAGATCATCAAGCTAAAGTAGAAAAATTTTGGACTTGTTTGGTGTAGCTAAGAAAACTAAATTTGGAATGTCGCCCTTTATTTAAGGTAGTCATGTACTTACTAACCAGTATTTTGCAGAATTATGAGTTTCTAGTCCTTTATCAACGAGAATTGGTGTTAGAGATGAAAATCCAACAGTTAGTTGGAGGAAAAACCTATTCATCTACTAAGGAGAAGAGGTTCGTGATAGTGTAAAATCAACAACTAGACCTCAAACTTAAGCAAAACCAAGACAAACATTAGGAGCTTGCATAGAAGGTTAAAGAGTCAGAGGAGGAGGTGTTGCAAATTTCCGACATGTCCATGACCATATAGGCCAAAATCTAAGCTACACTGAGAGTGACACGGGTGTGGATGATCCTTGACGATATATTCCACTATAGGATTATTCATAAGTCACTGTAGAAATTCCTTGTAGATTCAAACTGCTTATGTAATTTGCTAAAACAAAAGACTTGAATCTACTCTACTCATCAACGTAAAGCAATTTAATCGATCAAGAAATCACAAAATAAACGTGAGACAATTTTCAATACACATACTTAGAGATATATCTAGGAGAAAGAAAATGCTCGAAACCCCTTACCATCTATATTACATTAATCAAAGAATCTGGATGAAAACAATATGCTCTACTCAACCTTGAGCTCAACCTGCACAATTATTTTATATCCTCTGCCTGAATCAACACCTTTGGCCAATACTTAGCTAAATTTCCAAGCCTCCAAGATCCTATTTCCTTGTGTTCTTTCTCAATGAATTAACTTGCCATTAAATAGGAAATTCCTCATCCAGAACTGTGTAATCCCTGTAGGCCCTTCTCTAACTGCATGCACAACCTATACAACTCGGAAACTTATACAACTAATAGTACACTGCCCTTGAATTCCAATCTCAACTAGGTAACTTGAATTCCATGCATGCATGAGTTAATTATTGTTGATTTATCAATTAACTGGTTGAACATTGAAGTTGCACCCCACTACTAGAACTCCTACTAGTTCCTCCATTAGTTGGAACTAGTTTAATTGACTTTAACCCAGTTTCACTGAATTAAATTATTACAACTCAAATTAAACTCAACTTAGGATCCTAAAATTTAGGAACCACTCTACATGACTCAAGTTAGGCCCTCAAATCAAATTAATTGAGCCAACTAAGTGAAGCTAACTTAGTTAACTCGTACAAGTTGTCTTCTCATGTGGAATTACAATTTTTTTCCTAATTTAATTCAAGGGAAAATTAAATCAGGATTTTCATGTTTCTATTTTCAACAGTCATCGCCCAATACACCCAAGACCATTCAAACATGGAAAGTTTACAAAACTCTTTTAAGTTGGCATAAGATATTGTCAAGAAGAAAATTCCTTTAGTTCATATTGGCTGAGTGACTTGGCACAAGAGCATCATGCAAATGGGCTAGAACATGCAACAGTAGTGCACTAGTGGAGAATCACAAAGTCGGCAATAGAACGAATGTGGAGGAGAATGTAGGAAGGAAAATGTCAAAGAGGAATAATATATCATGGCAGATTTCAAAAAAATAAATCTACCATGGTTGTAGGTCTAGGTAATTTTTGGTAATGAAGGTTTTTATTGGGTTATGGCCCAAGGTAAATGCATGAATGTAAATGATGTATAAATTTGCAGAAGTTGACTAGGGAAAGTATAGGAATTGTTCTTAGGGATTTTTCTAAGGTTGTTTTTTGTTGGCTAAGGGCATGTATGGCAACGATACTATGTACCTCAAAAAGCTTGTAATTCTATGTACCTCTAAAATTATGATAGGTTGGTGAGCCAAGGGAGCTTCTATGATAAGAACTTACATACTATGTTAGGCGCTTTTCTTGATAATGGGAAGCAAACGGTGAATTTATGTATATTTTGATTATTCATAAATGTGAATCAGACTTTTATTTCAATAGTAATGTTTACTTGTGTTGTGTATGGATGAATGCAATAAGGAACTACTATGAATGTTTGGTGCACCCCTCTTTCTTTTAATTTTCTATCATTGGTAACATGCCGTAACTAACTCGAATGTTTATGAATGTGTTTAATGTGTGCCAAAAGGGTAGGTGTAACTAGGAAATGGTGCAAAACACATTCTCATCCCCTTCTCAACTATAGAAACCTAATTCTCGTAACCCCCCTTAAGTGCCTTAGATGAGACCTGGCATGTCCTATAGGCATTGTTGCAAGAGCCATTACCAATAGGGATTTTGCTAGGTGCACCACACATAGTAACCTAGGTTAGAAACCAATAATAGTGCCAACAATTTGAAATATACATAGTTTAAATAATATAATTATATTCATAATTATTAAAAGAATTGCATTATAATTATTTTTATATTTCTTAAATATGAAACAAATTTATTATAAATATAAATAAAATATCCATTAAACATCAAATAATATAAATAAAATATTCCTTAGAAATCAAACAAACCTACCATGAGCCATTAAAGAAGTTTGTATATAGAAACAATGAGTCGTGATAAACATATTAAACTATATATTATAATCCCTTACACATATGATATATGTAAAGATGGCTTACCATAACACAACACATGAACTGACTCGTGGAATGAAGGAATGACTATCTTAGCATCGAAATTATGAGACGAAAAATGATAACTACCATGGGGGATTCAAGCTAATCTTACCCCTTTTGGGTTCTAGATACTATGGTTTGCAACAATTTTTTTTATTTACTACTACTATGTCCATCTTGCAAGAAGTTGTAATACCATTGTCCAGATAGTTTTGGGTAGCATTGCAGTTTGTCCATATCCACATAGTAAAGGCCAAACATTGAGGTGTATCTGTATAACCATTCAAAGTTATCTAGAAATTCCCATACGAAGTAATCACGCATATTTACTCCTCCTCTGCAATTCATTCCATTTCACTTGTTATTAAACATTTATTCTATCTATAGTAAATTCTCCTTTACTATTTATCATATTCATAAACATCTAATTTTGGTATTAATACAACAGAGAACAAAAATTAAGTGAATAGTATCACATACCTCGTTGCTTTTGTCAAATAATGGAAAGTACTTTGTATGTAATCCACTCAAAACGTATCATTCTATATTTGTGAAAAGGGGATGCTATCATTCCTAGTGTTACCAAACCCTGACACAAAAAATATAATGGTTGAATGAGAAATGTAAATATTAGTGCAAAATACAAATTTATTGTTTCCTAAACTCAATTGAGGTGTAAATCCATAAAATTGTTGGTCTAGAAAGAAATTTTAAACCAACCGTTTTCAGTTATGAAGATGGGTGGGTTAGAGTATCGCCCCATGAGATACTCCACCGTATCTGTCACCCCAAATGGTACTCCATACAAGTTCGGTGGCCACATTTGCAACATAACAATAGCCTCATTAGTCTCTTTCAAGTTGCCTAGCCAAATCAAAAAAAGAAAAAATGCAAACCATCCAACTGCTTATACACACCCGTGGTCCGATGAGAATCCCATTTCTTTCCCCTGATAACATATTCTAACATCATATTAATATCATTTACAAGTTGATGACCTTCTTGGAAACAGATAAAATGCATTAATTAATTTTGATTAAAACCTGTAGAGATGGCCAAAGAGTCCTAAGTGTATTGTCGGTAAAGATAATTTAAATAATAAGAGTCATCTGCGCAATAGAGTGTGGTGTAGAGCCATGCAATTTTTGATGCAAATCTAGTGTGAAGGTGGGTAATCTTGTGCCCACTAATTTCTTTATTATAGCTGGATAATCTCCAAAAGTTATTGGATCTAAATACGTACCAAAAAAAATTCTTTTAATAAATAACCCTATAACTTAATCCATGTGAAATTTATCTTTGCGTTTAATAGTAAGAGGCTTTCAAAATCCACAATCTTATAATATCCCAACTTGAAATGTTTATTTAGCCATACAAACTCAAATTTAAAATGATACATTCTTATAGAAAGACAAACTATTAATTAATTTAAAATTATAAATACAAATTTAATTAATTAAAAAAAAAAAAAAAAAATTAAGACCATCCTTTAAATTATTTTTATTCATACACATGTTATCCTCCTCGCATCTATCCAAAATCTCAAACACTCTAAATCATAAAATATATAAAACTTAGATTATAACATTTGAATGAACCTAGAACTAAAAATATCCAAAACATAGTACCACTATTGAAACTTACCTGTCAACCTAACTGAAAATGATATAATGATATATTTTCTAGAGGTGTAAAACTTATCCACCATCATCCTACCTACAAATGGATAGGTCCGAAGAAAGGACAAAGTTTTTAGCACCAACAATTTAACAGCATCATCTTACCAGCCAATAGTGAAGTCCATAAGCCTTTGAATGGCTGAAATGTCTTCTGAATTGTTTAGTAGTGGTTCATACCATTTGCATGACACCATAATTCCATTAATTACGCCTATTGCATCTATTGCACAATATGCTCTGTTAATTTCAATTGTATCTAATTTATACCTGGTACCCTTTCCTGTAGAGCCGAATAGCGGAAGCATGGGCGCGTAGTACATTGTGGGCAGCGATATATGGCTCAATGGAAGAGTTGCCCACCCTGCAACCCCCTAAGACTGTTGAGCATCTCCCTGGAGGATATTTTCCCATATCATACCCTTTTGGTATGAAGAAATTGGGTTCATTAAAAGTGCTCCAATATTTCACTCGCCCACCAAAATTTCTGAAACATGCCTCTGCATACCTAGGAAAGTCATCTTTGCAAAGCCAAAACAACGATATTTAATACAAATTGATGATTTCCCCCTTATATTTTGTGTCATGAGTTCACTGTAGTACTTGATTTCTCCACGGCCGTCTGACAAAGAAATTTATAAAACAAAGTTAGCACAAATATGACGTTCGAATTTGGGTCAAATTCACAACCCCATGAATTCGCACTAGGGAAAATGTGTGCACAAGATATGGAGAGGCGATACGAATCCACTCCAAGTTTCGACATTATTTCCACATCCTCCTGCAATATTATAAGATGAAATTGGTTAGATAATCCAAGTTTTTTGCTTTTTTGATGATGTTTTAAGTAACTATCTATAAAGTAACCATTAGATTTGATGATAAATTGAATAACTGTCCAAAATTGGAATAGAAATCAATTATACAATTCTCCCTTGGAAATAAATAAAAAATCTGAGAAATCTAGAGGTGGAATGCAATATAGAGAAAGAACGATACATACATTATAGCGGTAATACTCGTTATCTATGACGTCAGTGTTCTGTCCATCGACAATTGTTCCTGCGCCTCCCAATACAAATTTTTGGTTTTGGAATTTGAATCTTAAATCTGAAGGTAGGGCCGAAATAATTAGCAGGTATATGCGAGAACAGGCCTCAGTTTCTTGGCCCTTTTCCATTGTCCAAATAACTCCCTCCATCTGAAATTAAAAACAAATTAATGGCGGCCCTCAAGATTGAAATGATGGAGAGAAGGGAGAGTGTCTTGAGGGTGGAGGTTTGATAAGAATAGGGTTGCAACTCTAGTTCTAGGGTTTAACGAAACTAGTGGCAGAGAGTACCAAGCATCCATGGAGACATAGGGAGGAGGGAGCTCCACTCCCTCCTACAGTTTTATGGTAGCAAACAGAGGAAGAGGAGGGAAAAAGAACAAACCTCCATAACCCTTGGAGATCAAGACAAAAGACACAGAAACTCAAAAGGTGGAAGGTAGCAAAACCAATGCAGATCAAGGGACCTACAAAGAAGGCTGTCGAGAGGAGAAAGAGGAAGACATAGGTCAAGGGTCAGAGAACAAGGCTAAGATGGGGCCCTATAAACCCAAGACCATAACTAAACCTCTGGTTATTCTGAACGATCTAGCTCTGTAAGCGCACAGGGATCACATGGCTAACTATGCCATCATATGTAAATTTATGGGAATCTGGCCATCAAAGAAAGTGTTGTACACTGAGATAAAATACAATTGGAAACCAAAGGGGGAGTTAAATATTCATCTTGAATCCAAAGGTTTCTTCACTGTGGTGTTTACGAACATGGAAGACAAGGACAGAATCTTTGAAGGAGGACCATACTTCTTTGCAGCTGTTGGACTCTATATGAGGCCATGGACGATGAAATTTATGCTAGAATGAGAAACCTTCACTTCGGTACCGGTATGGAATTGACTATATTCCTTACCTTTAGATTATTGGATGCCAGAGTCTTTAAAAGCTATAGGTAATAAATTAGGCCATTTCTTAAAAATTGCAGAGGCAACTCTAAGGGGAAAATATACATCCTATGCCCGTATATGTGTGGAGATGGACCTATCAGGAGCCCTTCGAGATGAGGTCATTCTAGAAATCTATGACGAGGAATGGGTTCAAGCATTTGACTATGAACATATCCTGTTCAGATGTCACAAATGTCATGAGCATGGGCATTTATCCAGAGACTATCCTCTCAATCGAAGGGAGGAAAACCTAAATACCAACAAAGGAAAAGACCAGACAGGTTTCACCAAAGTAGGAGGAAAAGGAAAAGGAGGAGGAAGGAAGACATAAAAGAACCTTAGTGTGAATGATAAAACAAAAAGTTACAACATTTTTGAGATCTTAGGAGAAAAAGAAGTTGAGGGAGGGGATAAAGAGAGAACAGAGAATTAGAAAGCAAGGGGGAAAGAAAAAGAGACCAGCATGGACTACATTCAGGAACATAATGAACACACGATGGACCCTTTGAGTACCATGGAAGTAGAAAAAGACCAGGAAATGAATCAAAGTGAAAGTGGTACAGATGATCAAGATTTACAGGAGATCCTGGAAAGGGAGAACCTAGAGCTAGAAAAGTTTCTAGAACAGGGCGACAACCTGGGAATAAACTCCATCCCTCAGGAGGACGTGGAAAAAGTCCAACATATATTCATTAACAAGGCACATCAAACAGCTGTAGGTGTCAAAAGAGGACATGACAACCAGGAAAACAAAGGAACTTCCTCAATAGGATTAATAACAGGAAAATCAACAAAGAATCCAGGCAAAAGGAGGGGAAGAAAAAGACAGAAAGAATTACTATTGGAGTGTGACAAGCTCATGATTGATTCAGGAAGGATAAAAGACCTTTCTAGTTATTCCTTTATAACCCCACCTCAATTAAGATCACAACCTGGAACATTAGAGGACTAAGGAGCAGAAGAAAACAGAGTAATCTTGGTAAAAGGATTAGAGAGGAAAAACATGACATAGTATTCATATAGGAAACAAAATGCTTAGTAGAGAGGATATGTGAAAAACATAGCAAATGGGTAAATAGATATGAATACCTTGAAGTTAAGGCAAATAAATCTGTTGGTGGTATTCTCACTCTCTGGGATCCACAGAAATTTGGTGTGATTGATGCGGAGGCATCCAGACATCACCTTTCTCTGATTTTCCAACCGATGGGTGACAGGCAATGTTACATGATCATCAATGTCTATGGTCCACAACCAATGGAGTACAAACTTCAATTCCTCACAATACTGGAGGATATGAAAAAGAGATACCCAGCTCTACCATGGATTCTTGGAGGTGATTTTAACATAACAAAATCACTCATGGAGAAGAAAGGAGGAACTAGAATACTTGGGAGAGATTCAATTGCCTTCCATCACTTCATCACAAATATGAAATTGGTTGATATGGAAACAAGCAATGGAATCTTCACTTGGAATAACAAAAGAGGAGGTCCTACCCAAGTGGCCTCAAACTTGAACATATTTATGGTTTCAAAGGAACTTCTTCTCAGGGGAAGTAGCATTACTGCACTCATACTACCTTTTGGGGGTTCAGATCACTGGCCTATCCAATTGGAAGCTTCCCTTTTTTGGCAAACCAAGGAACTCCCCCTTCAGGTTTGAGAATGCTTGGCTCACACACTCAGATTTCCTTACAAATATTGAACAATGGTGGAAGGAAGATCTTCACCTTCAAGGTACAAAGATGTTCCTGTTTCACTGTAGGCTCAAACACATTAAAGGCAGACTCAAAGAGTGGAACAAAAAGGAATTTGGTAACATCTTCAAAGCTAGACAGGTGGAAAAGAAACTAAAGGAAATAAACCAGTTTCTTATCACGAAAGGCTACATAGATGAAAGGAAAGAGATGGCAGAGTCACTCCAGCAGGAGTGGGACAACATATGCCTTCAAGAGGAAATACTCTAAAGATAGAAATCCAGAGTACAATGGATTAAAGAAGGGGAGAGAAACACCAAATTCTTTCACAGATCCACCATAACTCACCGAAACAACAATAGAATTGTGAAACTTACAAATCAGCATGGTATAGAGAGAAACACTCATGAAGAGATGGAGAAGGTTCTACTCTAGCATTTTTAGAAAAATGCTAAGGAAACCTCAAAAGATAGATACCAATTTACGGAAAAATTCACTTAGTACATCCCTAAATTGGTCACCAGAGAAGATAATATCAATCTCAATAGACCAGTAACAGAGGAAGAAATTGAGGAAGCCATGAAAGAGATACAAAATGGGAAAGCACCAGGCCCAGATGACTTTAATGTGGAATTTTTCAAACCTTGTTGGAAGATAGTGAAATAGGACATCCTGGAGGTAGTGGAAGAATCTCGAAGATTTAAGAAAGTCTTAAAGGCGTTCAATGAATCTTTCATAGCCTTAATCCCCAAATAGGAGAAGGCCACCTCTCCAGATAGATTTAGACCTATAGCATTATGCAATGTGATCTACAAAATTATATCCAAAGTCATTGCCAACTGTCTCAAACCTCTCCTCCCAACCCTAGTGTCAGAGGAACAAACAGGCTATGTGGAAGGAAGAAAAATTCTAGATAATATAATCCAAGCAAATGAAACAATTCATTCACTCATTACAAACAAACAGGCAGGAATGATAATGCAGCTGGACATAGCAAAGGCCTATGACAAACTTAGTTGGTCGTATATAAGAGCAATTTTAAAAGCCTATGGCTTTGATCACAATTGGATTAAATAGGTTATGGCACTAGTAACCACAGCCAATTGTTCAATTCTTCTCAATGGCGCTCCTTCCAAAACCTTCAAGCCTTCTAGAGGTCTCAAACAAGGAGATCCTCTTTCTCCTTTCCTCTTTATTCTAATGATGGAAGGTTTAGGAAGAGCTATCAGAGCTGCTAAGGAGGAAGGGAGAATTCAGGGTCTGAGACTCACTCATGGTGTGGACACGGTGACACATCAACAATTTGTGGATGACACTATGCTTCATGGCACACCCACTGTTAAAGAAGCCAAAGCATTCAAACAAATTCTGAGTGAGTTTTCTAGGGCAGTAGGCACTGAGGTAAGTCTCACTAAATAAAAAATCTTCTTTCTCAATACAAATATTTCAATTCAAAGAAATCTTTCCAGAATTTTGGTCTTTAAAAGGGAGACACTACCTGTGAAATACCTAGGAGTTCCTCTCACTGACAAACGACTTCACAAGGATATCTAGGAGCCTGTTCTTAATAAACTAAAAGATAAGATCAGCGAGTGGACAAACAAAGCACTAAATCTAGTAGGGAGACTAGTTCTCACTAAGGTTGTCCTACAAAGTATCCCTATATATATGTTATCTGCCATTCCAGGACCAACCAATGTAATTACCAATATAAGAAACATTCAGAGAGAATTTCTCTGAGGGAAAGGTGAAGAAAAGAAGAAATGGGCCCTTGTGGCATGGGACAGAGTATGCAAACCTAAGTCCCATGGTGGCTTGGGTCTTCATGACCCAGGAATTCTAAACAGAGTTCTTGGCGCCAAAATTTGGTGGAGATGGCTGAAAGAAATTCAAGCCCCTTGGGCAAAACTCTGGAAGCACAAATATGCTAGTGAATGGCAGGAGGAAAATCTAATCAGAATGACAGGATAGGTAAAAGGTTCTGCAATTTGGAATAGGGCATGGGAGAACAGAGCCCTAGTCCAAAACCATAGTTTCTGGGAGATTAGAAATGAGAACTTGGCTTGATTCTAGGAGGACAATTGGTAGCAGGAGGACAATCTCCAAAGTGAAGAATTAGTAGACATTCACACCGATACCATCAACAAAGGACTCAGGTGGGTAAGTGACTATTGGGCTCAAATAAGGAATGATAAGAAATGGAGAACTTGGAAACTTCTAGATTATAGTGGAATGGGCATGTTGCATGCTCAAGCTACAACCCTTCAAGGTCTTTTAGACAAGAGACAAATCCTGAACTCAAACTTGAACGATCAACTAAGATGGGGAAAGAACAAGACAGGTCTCTTCAACCTTAAGGAAGCCAAAAGAATAGATGCAGGGCTAGACCTTAACATTGATAAGACGTGGAAAGAAACCTGGGAAAATCCTCATTGGATGAAAGTAAAACTGTTTAAGTGGCTGGTTCAACAGGGCAAGATTCTGACATGGGATAACCTAAGAAAAAGAGGCTTTGGTCCCTCAAGATGTCATTTACGCAAAAAACAAGAAGAAACTACAAATCATCTACTGAATAGATGCACTTTTACCACAATACTTTGGAATTGGGTTGGAGAAGTGTTTGAGCAGACAGACAAAAATGCTAATGATATCACTACTACGTTGAAGAATTGGTGGAAAAATATTTTGGACAATGAGATCATTAACTCCACCTGGATGTTGACCCCAGGATTCATAATCTGGAATGTTTGGAAGGAATGCAACAATAGGATTTTCAAGGAGAAAACGAGTCCGATGAGCAGCATCCTAAATCTCATCTTAAAATAACTTAAAGAGACCGTTCATATAATGGGAGGTGTAGCTACTGGCAAACCCATTGGCCAAAGAGAGGCCAAAATTTTGGAGAAGTTAGAGCTCAAGGTTCATACCCCTCGGGGTTCTATCCAGATTAACAAGAAGACTTCAACAAACAAGTCTTCTTGGAAACCCCCTTCTCATGGATTTTTAAAATTCAACATAGACGGTGCTTCAAAAGGGAATCCAAGAGAAGCTAGTTACGGAGGGGTCTTGAGAGATGAAGAAGAAAACATACAAATCATCATCCACAATTATCTAGGAGAAGCAACCAACAATATGGCTGAGCTCATGGCAATGGAATCATGCCTGGAAATGCCGCTCAAGCACAACATTCACAATGTCATCATTGAAGCTGACTCATAATTAGTCATCAACTCAGTAAAGAGGATAAATGCTAGCGCTACTCCTGAGAAAATCTCAGAACACTGGCGGCTTCTGCAAGTCTACCAAAGAATCCAAGTACACCTACGAACGCTGAGAACTCTTAGGTTGGTGCATGTTCACAGGGAAGCCAACAAAGTTGCAGACTGGCTTGCAAATGAAGGAGTACGAAACAAGCATACCGACTTGTGCTGCTAGTGGGTGAAAATTACGGATTACAAGTTGAAGGAGGGTTGCTCATCCAAGGCCATCAATGACCGACAACAGCATCAGGAAAAATTAAGAGACAAAATTTCTATAACAGAGCCACACAGAGGGGGCTCGTCGAACTGAATTCATTATGAAATGTTATGACATATGTGAGGTCCTTTTTCGAATGCGGGTCTATGTTGATCTCCTTAACCCAAGTAACAGCAAACCAACAGTCTCAAAGGGATGGTCGGAAGGAGGGATCCTCATCTTCCTTTGGCCCTTGTGCCGAAATCCAGACTTTCTCGATAGGCGCAAAACCCTTGTTTTTTTTCCGGTGATCGCTTTACTACCCTTTGGGCAGTTTCTAGTTTAACGCAAGCTCTTTAGGCCGAAAGCGGTTTTTCACAATCGGGAGTGATTCCACCCACCACGTGACACGTGGCTTTAGGTGGGGAGGAAATATATGGCTTTAGGCGGGGAGGAAATATCACCCTCATCGCGCACTAACTATCGGTGCTTTTAGTCTGCGTGATATGATCCTGAACCATTGGATCAAGCGAGGGCATTCAACGGCCAAGATTGAACGTGCATGTTGGTGGGACCGATACAACGGTTATGTTCCGAGCTGTTTGCATGACCTCATGGGAATCACGCGCAAATGGTGGATTTCAGGCGATAAAAGTGCTTGCTGGTTATGCCAAAAATGGACCCGATATGATTATAAATTATGGTTTACAGGATGCATCGGGTCCGATGTGTTGGTTAAGAGGTGAGCATGTTGGCCACCCGATATGGTTTTCATCCGCTAGATCCTTAGCTTAAGATCCAACGGTTAGTTTTGGACTGCTGGTTTGTTTGGCCGCGTCCCTGGGTTCATTTTGTCGTTCAGTGACTGGGGATTGGGGTGGGCCTGTCCTTATCGTGAGCCCCACCGTTGAGGTTGCTAATTGTACACTATTTCTCTTTTTAATTGAATAAGAAGGATCCGCTCTTGCCTTAGCAAAAAAATAAATGATGGAGAGAAGATATGGTGGGCGTGTGCGTGTACCTGATAGGCTGAAGAAGCAACGCCGAACAAAGAATCTGATGGGAAGTCGCTCTTGCTCAACTCAGATTTCTCCACAGATGTTCCCTTAACGAAGCAGGAAAACAAGAGCAACACCAACACCGTTGAGGTGAAGCAAGTACCCACCTGAATCTTCATTTTCTTTTCAGGGAACCTAACCAAACAGTAAAGTCTTGCAGGTTCTAGTTGTGCTCAGAACGGTAGTGACCATCAATTTTAATACTAAAACTGTAGTTGAATCTAGTTAAAGTAGAAGTGGTTTAGGGAGGTGGAGGAATTGCAGGGATGGTTAAAAGTAATTGGAATTTAAGTAAAAAAATTCAAGAAATAGTAAAAATGGCCCTAATTCAAGTAAAAAAAATTCAAGAAATCTTGCTATTTGAATCATATTTTTTTATAGTGGAAATAAATTCAACACCATCTAAAATTTATGGAATACCCAAAATCATAAAATTTAACAACTGCAATCTAAATTTCAAAAATCCCTTCTTTATCTTATCAAAATATTACCCAAACTACCCAAACAGATTTTAAAAAATCCTTACAGATTTTTCAGAATATTACCAAAATGTTCATAATTTAATTTCGAGAGGGAAAAAATCTGAAACGACAGTAATTTCGAGAGGAAAAAGACAGTCCGTCTAGTCGAGCGCAGAGAGTCAGAGTTGTGGTCGTTGGAAGATCAGTGTCATGCTAATTCAGGAATTTTTGTAAATATAAAAATAATTTTATTGAATATCTAGTCCGCACATGTCATTGTCACAATTAAAAGCGAAGGTACTGATTCAACATAGCATTGGCATTATTAAAGGGTGAAGCTAAGAAATGAGAAAAGTTTATAAATCAATGGATCTTTAAAAATTATACTTTTTAATTTATTGCACCTTTAATGTAAGGACAAATAAGATGGTGTGGTATTCGAAAGATTCCTATTTTATCTGAAAAGTGCGTGTACCTTTATAATTGGTATTTAAGAAAGAATTATAAAATAAAATAACACCAAAATAAATTTAAGTTTACGACATTAAAACATATTCATTGAGTTAATGTGACCCATAATGGATATAGTGACAATGGGGATGGAGTGTTTTTAAGGTATTTGTTGGTGTAAAGGTTATTGGTTTAAATTTTGAAGGTAAATGTTTAATTATGTTAATAGTTAGTGTCGTCTAGATTAAATGTTTATATATTTTTATATTGCGATAAAAATTTAATTATACTAAAAGTTAGTATGACTTAATTATATTAAAAGTTAGTATGATTGAGATTAGATGCTTATATCTTTTTATATTATAAAATTCGAACTATAAATTAAATTTGTCAATCACTTCAAAACTCCTATAATTTAACAAACAAAAATACATATTTATTAAAAAATTTATAAAATTTATAAATTACATTATGTAATTTAAAACTTTTACTTTAATTTAATTTTTTTTTTTTTTTTTTTTTTTTTTTTTTTTTTTTTTTAGAACATTATTATTTTATTATTTAAAAATATTTAATTCTTTATTATTATCTAACAAACAAAAATAACACATATTTATTAAAAATTTACAATTACAAATTACATTGTGTAATTAAAAATTCTTGAATTTTTACCTTAATTGAAGTTTTTTATTTTATTAAAAACAATATTTTTTTATTATTTGAAAAATGTAATTCTTATTATTCATCCAAATTATTAAAAATACTAGCTTTATTATTTAAATGACTAAAAAATAATTAGTTTTTTTTAAGAGGATGGAAAAATAACTTTTAAAATGTTAGAGGATATGGTCGGAGAGATTTATCTTCATACACCGTTGATTTATAAAATAATTGAAATTAATTATATAAAACACTCTAAAAAATATTTAGATACTTTTTTAGTTGATATCGAGATGCGTAGTACACTTTACTATAGATAAGGCTATTGTATTTCTGAACCTTGTTGTGAAAGAAATTTGTAGCTATAAATGAAGAAAATAAGTATGGGATGATAATTTAGTAAGATGGTAAGATAATTATTTGGTAGACTTTGAGATTAAATTTGAGATATAAAAAGTTTTTTATAGTTAATATTTAATTTAAATAATTTTCCAAATTATTATAATGAAAATCACAAAATGCATAAATGCATAATTAAAATGAAAAAATATAAACAAAGAACATTTTCAATTTATATGATGAATTATATTTTGAAATTTTTTGAAAAAAAATCAATTTATTATGAGTTATATTTTTAAAAATTACATATAAAATTATACAAATATTAAATTAACGGTATAAAATTTAAAATAAGATTAAAAAAACACCAAAAATTGCACATAGCTATATAAAATTTAAAATAAGGTTTAAAAAGCACCAAAAATTTTGTGCGAGGATATAGAAAATAGATAAGGAAAAACACTTTTCCACATTGTATTATATGGCTTATAATACACTAAATATGTTATATACTGGACACTCAAATTGCTCCATTTCTAGGGAGTCCTGTTTTTCTAGCAAGTCAAAAACGTATTCTAATCATTTTATTTTTTGAAAAATCAATAATGTAAGTCATCATAAAATTAGTGAGATCCCTCAATGACATAATTATATCAGCAAAGTTCGGATCACATAAGTGGAACATTAATAAGTCCAAACATACTTCCAACCATATTAGGTCAAATTTTCCCTTAAAAATAGGGCAATTTGAGTGTTGTTTTGTACTAGGTTTATTCCTACAACATGGACCCATAAAATTACACGAAATACTTAACTTTATACAAATTAAATTCTTGAAGATTATCTTCTTCTATTTTTACAAATTAATATTTCTTATTGCCTCAGAATATCATCAAAGAAAAATACATCATCCAGCTAGACATAACTTAACCATGGTATTATGTAGGTGGTTTCAATCTGCCTCAAGAGAAACTAGATAATTTTAACCAACTACATATTAAGAATGTAGTCCAAAAAAATAGCATGAACGGGAAACAAACCTAACTAATGCAATACTATAATATACAAAATTGTCATTAAACATTCTAGTCATTCAGGAGCCAATGGAAGTAATATGCACTAGACCTTTGGTGATGGATTTTGGAGGACCGAAGGGGTCAAATTGACATTGCAGATGGATTTCTAAATGTGCAAAGCTTTGCATCCAGTCTTTCCAAGTAAAAGCATTAGTTTCTCTGAGCATATTTAATGTCTTATAGGGAAGGAAATATGTTGTATCTCTCCTCTTGTTTGTCTTTAAAGACCTTTCTTAGTAAAGTCTTCATCTACCAATACAAAGATATGGAATTGAGAAATGTTTTCCTTCTTTCCCTAATATGAGTAGGTTCAAGAACCCAATGAGAAGCCTCTTCCAAAATCTTTGAGTATGAAAAGGCTTGGTGGTCCATAGAAACCTGAGACTCAAGGTTGTGAATCTCATTGCAGGCTTCAGGGGGAATGATTCAATAGAATGACCAAATCTTAATGATATTATTAATCCAAAAGACATCTCATTATTATGAATAGAATGTGTCAGGAATTTCCTTCACTTTTTGTTGGACATGGTTTCTACCCTGGGGGCTTGTCTACCCCCTCCCTTGCAGTTGTGCATATGTTGCCTTATCATATTGTGCAGAGGGGTCAATTTCGAAAGCACCTTATAGAGATAAAAAATGGTGGGGAGGTAAAAGGAAAAGAAAAACCAATTGAGCGAGAAAAAGAAGACCAAATCGAGGCAACAAAAGAAATGTAACAAACAATCACTAGAACATAGACACATAGCCATATAATTGATAGATAGAGCAATGTAGACCTCACTACAGGCCCCAAAGAGTACCAAATTTCTTCTTTTAAGCTACCCCGCAAGATACCAAAGCCACACATGAACATTAGTAACCAAACAACTAAGACTAGTAAACTTTATAACATACAAAATGATAAAGAAAATGGGAGGCAACATAGTTATCCTTATCAAGGTGACCACATGTGCACAAAAGCTTGTAGACAAAAGGATCGACAAAGATGTCAACCACCCACTAGCATGAGAAACCAGAATAATAATAACTAAATAGCCAAGGTCATTCAACTTAATACCATATAAATTGACAAAACAATGAGGCGACAAAATTACCTTTACCAAGGTGGTTGATGCCCCAAAGCTTACAAACAAAAGAACTGACAGTGACATCATCCAAGCACCATCATGAGAACCCTCTCCTACCAACATCCCATGATGATCCAGATCTTTTGGGGAGGTCCCCAAGATCTGAAAATTTGAAATAACAGAAAAAAGGAGAACACACAGTAAAAAAAAACCACAAAAATCTTTTTATTAAAACAGAGAATCACTGTAAAGCTACATTGTGGTGGACAATCTATCCTTTTACGAAATGCGACTTGTTACTTATAGCCTTTTCTAGTTACAATACCACGGGTAAATTCCATGGGTGGACAAATACCATGGGTGAATGAATACCATGGGTAGATGCCACTTACAATACCTTGGGTAAATTCCATGGGTGGATAACTATCATGGGTGGATGAATACCATGGGTGGATGCCACTTTCTATTTGGATCATTCCTTCCCCCTTAAGAAGCAATAGTCTTGTTGTCGCTGCGATAACGACCCTCCAAAATTGTTTCCTATGTCAATTTTGGAGCCTACATCAATTTTCGTTTAAGCTTCTTTGCGTCATCAAGTTGTTTGACTTGATATTCTTTTGTTTTTCCATAGTGTCGCACCCTCCCAAGTGAATATTTCTTAAGTGTTGTCACCTAACCATTAGAAGTGCTTGAGTTAGTGATTCCATGGTTAGGTGAATTCATCACTTATCTTGACTAAGAAACTCGCCTTCTCGCCATGCACACACTTAAAAACACTCAAAAGCATAGAAAAAGAAAACAAAAGAGAGAGAATCACTCAGAAAAGAGAAAGTGCACTCCAAGTTGGTGAAGACATTCGCCCAACTTTAGCACACTCCTTCGAGCCAAGGAAGTATTCCCTTCTTGAGCACACTCCTTCAGGTTAAATAAATGTGCCCTGCTTGAGTGCACCCTTCAAGCTGAGCAAGTGTTCCCTACTTGAGTGCACTCCTTTGTGTTGAAGACATGCAGTCTTCCTGGGTGCATGCATGAGAAACTTGTTGCACGTGGGCGCACTCCTAGAAAATAGGAGCCCACTTAACTTCTCTTAACTAATCCTTTCTCTCGTCAACAAGTGGTGCTCATGCATGAATTAGTTTTTCATGTTAACTTCTTTAAATCAACTCAATTAATCATTTATTCACATAATCACTCCATCTGAGTTGGGCGCATAGTTGGGCGTTATAGTGTTTTATTCTCAAAAGAGTATGGAAAGAAATCAGCTAAGACTGTGAATGACAAACAATCTCAACAATATAAATGGCTGCTAAACATTGTAGATCTGCAATGAATGCTAGAAAAAAAACCTGCCAAAGTTCCGATCTACACCAAAATCATAGTTAAACAACTAAATGAAATAGTAATAAATACGGGTAACTCCAATAATCCAATGGAAACTAGATATACAAAGAATATATTTTATTAAATAACACTTGTGAAGGGAACAAATAAATATTACTAGTCCCCCTCTATGGGATGGGTTCTTAGCTATCCTCAAACATATTCAACTTTTGTAGAGCTTAGCTATCCTCAAATGTATTCAACTTTTGTAGAGTTTCTCTCCTCTATAATGTGTAAACCCAATAAATAAAATGTTTGATCTCAATGGGAACTCAAATGGAAAGAAAAATGGTTTGCAACAATGATAACTAGCATTTGCACCAGATGTTGCAAAGAAAACGCCGTAAGGCATAAATTCGAGAAGCATTGTGAGATATAAAGAATCATTGAAGATAAAAATTAGTAGCAACAAAAAATGATGACAAGTGTGCACTGAGGGGAACTGGTTTCAGAGGGAACTGCCTTACGACTTAAATATGAAGGATCAGTACTATCATATATATATGATTAGTGGCTTCAGATTAATTCAATAATTGGTCAGTTCAATCCTAAGTAGGAAGAGGAAGAGTGCAGAAGGCTTTGTCAGAAAAACATTGGCTTTTTTGTCAAAAAAGAATGAATTTTCTGGATAATTTTGAAGAATGAAATTTTTAGAAATTTAGATGACATTGATCAAGAACGCCTTTCTCAGTGCATTTCTTTCTCTGGGTTTTGCACGCGGCAAAGGAAGATCAGGGCGCTTGTTCCTGCTTGCAAGTTGTATCAATAATACGAAAAACTATTATAAAAACAGATAAAAAGACACACCCCAACCAAAAACTATTATAAAAACACATAAAAAGACACAACCCAACCAATTTAATGACAATCCCATTCAAACAAGCATAAAGGAGTATATGGAAGGATACAAGTTGTTCAAGGGGGAAAGAGCTTTGGAGATAGATAAACACATTCAAACATAACAAAGGTAACTTTTTGTTAGATTCCTCGGTACATTTCTTTCTTTGGATTTTGCACCCCAGCTATATCGATAATCTGAAAAACTATTGTAAAATACACCACAAAAAAAAAAAAAAATACACACCCCAACCAATTTAATGTCAATCCCATTCAAGCGCATGAAGGAGTATACAGAAGGATAAATGTTGTTAAAGGAAGAAAGAGCTTTGGAGATAGATAAATACCTTCAAACATAACAAAGGTAACTTTTTGTTAAATAAAGATAACTTTTTGTCAACATAAGTAACCTTGGGAAATGAAAGCATGAAGGAGGATATCAAATGATACAAGGTGTTAAAGGGTGACATAAATACCCTCAACATAAAAAAAAATTGTTATTTTTTTTCCAATATAGCTAGACTAGTCCTTGTGAAAGTGAGATTGAATCTACGCCCTGAATCCAAAATACATCATCTCTGCGCGAATACATGACATTCCTTCGCTGCCATTAGTCAAAGCTAACGATGGAGAAAGCTGCTGCATCCAACGCTCCTTTCAGGGGAATCATCAACGATATCAGAGGAAGGCTGCCATGCTACAAGCAGGACTGGATCGGCGGATTCACTGTAGGATTCAGGTTCGATTCCTCATCTACACCCACATTTTATAAGCCCTGCTAACAATGGCTATTGATTTTGGAGATTTTTGGTGTGAATATGCACAGGATATTGGCTCCAACCGCTTACATTTTCTTCGCTTCTGCTCTTCCTGTGATAGCATTTGGGGAACAACTCGGCAGAGATACAGGTAATATCACAAACGGATTGCATTCAACCGAGGCTCTTTTTTTTACGATGAGTCCTTGTGCAATGCTGGAATCTGTGCTGATGGACGCTTTTATATGCTGGATCCTGTAGATGGGACTTTGAGCGCTGTCCAAACACTAGCTTCAACTGCCATCTGTGGGATAATACATTCCATTTTAGGTGGGTAGCCATTGCTAATCTTGCGAGTTGCAAAGCCCACTGTTCTTATGTATACGTATATGTTCAATTTTGCTAAAGACAGAAGTGATTTAGGGAAACATCTGTTTCTCGCATGGGCAGGATGGTGAGCATCAGGAAACCTATGGGTATGAAGTTTATCAATATTAGCAAATGTTGAAGTTCTTGACAACGGTTCGCTGCTGTGCAGGGTTTGTGTCTGGACATCTAAATTAGATAGGATTCGCATCACTCAATTAACAAAATAGAGAATATGCCCACACCACTGAATAACCTAACACTGAGTAAACCCAATTTCAGCCCAACAACAAAAGAACAGAACCCCAAAACTGGATCTCAAACGAGCTGTAAAAAAGTTGTACCTTTGACAGGGCGCCTGCATGATATTTTGTTGCTGAAATCCTCAGAAATTCAGCGGCGGAGGGTCTGCATTTCGTTTGGGAATTGAACCGGCGAACAACGGGTAGTCAATATCTCGAGTGCCTTGAGGCTCCTTACGCTAGAAAATGAAAGCATGAAGGAGGATATCAAACGATACAAAAGCATGAGGAGGATTCAGAGTGCAGCGCATGCTTGCCGGATGCCAGATGCGATGCCACGGCCAGATGCCAGATGCGATGCGCGGGACGGATGATGCGCGGGACGGATAATGAATCGAACACTTTGAATCAAACGGTGAATATTAATTCTATCGTCTAACAATGAAATCAATGGCGCAGGAAGGTACAGCGTGGCACTGGAGGGGAGTTCTTCCCAGAGGAATGCCTTACGGCGAATAATCAGAGCTACAATAGTGAGTGCAACAATGAAAATAATCAAAAGTGAATAATGAATGGAAAACCTTTCTATTTATAACAAAATATTGAGTTATCCTCGAATAATGAACAATAATAAAATATTATTAACCCCATTCTAGGAATAACCACTTGGAATATTTTATTATATTTGATTAGGAGGGAAAAAATATTTAAACTTTTATTTAGACATAATAAATAAATAAATGATCTATTTTCAATCTCAAGAAATATGGTTAAGGAATAATAAACAAATAATGATTTATTTAATTATTCTTGAGGGATTTAGTCAAACTTGACAAGGAATAATAATTAATTAGTGATGAATCAATTATTCATAGAGAAAAATAAGATAATTAATAATTTATCTGTTTATTTTTCATAACTGGGTCAAATATGACAAGGAATATTAATTAATCAATGGTTTAATTACTTATTCCTAGAAGAAAATTAAATAAATAGTGAGTATTTAATTATTCTTCATGGGTTTAATTATAAATTACTTAACAAATGTGGTTTATTAAGTATTTTCTCATTGGCCTTACATGGTGTACTTCGATCCATCTAGTAAATTAGGATAGATGATCAATTTTTTGGTGATAACAAATTCCCCCTCCCCCCCCCCCCC
>APFE031661489.1:101173-125537 GCA_000404065.3 Pinus taeda
ATATTAATTAATTAATTATTCCTAGAAGAAAAATAAATAAATAATGATTTATTTAATTATTCTTCATTGGTTTAATTATAGATTACTTAACAAAGTGGTTTATTAAGTAATTTCTCACAGTGAAAGCAATTTTACTATGGTAAAATTGGCCTTACATGGTGTACTTCGATCCATCTAGTAAATTAGGCTAGATGATCAATTTTTTGGTGATAACACTGGGAATCAAGAAAATCTTCATCAACCAGTGCTACAAGTAAGTTTTGCATGTCGAATATTTTCATTCTCATTCATGATTTCATTGTCATTCATGTTTTTCTTCTTGTCGTTTCTTGGTTTTTCAGTTTAATTTTTGGCATTTATGCTCAATCTTCATGTTGTAAGTATTAATCTACTATCACATGCATAAACCCTTCACATTCCTCAACCCTTTCATATTCTACCATGAATGTGATAACAAATATATAACCTTGTATATATTTCTTCTCCTCATATTAATCATCAAATATTATTGTTTAAACATGTTTATGAGCTTCCAATAGGTAGAGCACACTTCTTGAACTTGAAGCTCGATTAATCTTGAAAATTGTGCCTTGAATGATCAAGTTTCCCTCTTGAGCACAATTATTCACCACGAAGAACTACACGCTCACTTGAGCACGTGAGTGCATCATGAAGACACAAAGCATCTTCCTTCGTCCCTTTGGGATGTGACAGTGTGGCCTCCTTTCTCTTGAGTGCATGATCACACCTCGAAGGTCTGAAGACTTGACTACATCATCCTTCATCGCTTTAAATTGTGACAATGCACCCTTCCTTTCTCCTTAAGCACATGAGCATACTACAAAGCCTTGAATGAGCCTGTACATCCCTTCATGCTTTGTAAGTGTGCCCTCCTAGTTTGCATGTCTATTTTCTCATGCATGCAAGTTATTTTGTGTTGTCATTCATAAATTTTCATGTCTAATCACATGTAATGGATCTATATACATGATTTACAAGTATTGTTGCATAAGTAGGTTTTTTTAAGCTAATATTGGCATTATGAGTGTGTTTCCACAAACATGCGTTCTTTCTACAAGTTTTATCACTATGTCATCATTTGTTGGATCCATGTCGTCACGTAAAGTGGCCTACAAAGAATTATCAGAAGCAAGCAATGATGAACATGTCGAAGTTACAAATCCAAACATTCCCATATATGTAGACACACAGTGCTTTATTGAGAAGACTACATGGTTGACATGGAGCAAGATATACAACATATTCATGTAGGAGAAGTTTGTTGAGGACGTAGAAGATGTGCACGTGCACATCAACATCAAGAAGTTAAGGATGCACAGGATCCCATGCAGATTCTTAGTCATTCCATGTGCGAAGGTGATTGAATGGATCATTATACATATGGATGACTCTCACCTTGTGCTTTGCAGTGAGAGTGATGGTAAGCTCACCACCTATTATGGTGAAGATATGCATAGATATTATAAGATGCTCGAGCCCATTGAATATGAAAATGAAAATTTCTGCATGAGATGGGCTACCCTTGACACAAGTGACATTATCAAATCATGGTGTTGAGATCCTGCCAAGTTTCACCATCGGCCATCCATAGTCTATCTAACAAAGATCCTTAGAGATGTATATCAATATTTGATATCCATGTATTGTCAGGTGTTTGGGTGCAAGAAAGCTGAGGTATTCAAAGATAATTGGATATATACGCTTAATATGGTGGTGACATGTGAAAAATATTTCAATTGGGAAAATATATTATCATATTAATTGTAGTGTCAGATGGGGAAGGTAGAATCATATTTAAGGGAAAACCACGTGTAGAAATTTCACCTGTAGATCAAATTGATAGATGCAATGTCTTAAAGCATAATACTTGATCTAGTTCTACTAAAAATTAAGCAGAAGCAAAATTGATTTCATGAGCATAATCAAGCATAAACACATATAATTGATCAAGAGAAATAATCACACATAACACAAGATATATCACTGGAGAATGAACCAGCATAAAAACCGAACAATGTATCATCAATCAAGTGTAGATCCTTAACAACATACAAAAAGAATTAGCTCAATAGCTATCTTGCTCCCTCTGTAACCAGAAGATGAAAATCATGGACTACCTAGGCCTCATTATATAGGCTAAAAATTTGCCTAATCATACCTGCTGTCACCTCAGGTCCACCTACATAGTCATAGAAGAAAATAGATTTCTTCCTCATGCAAGGAATACTTACTAGAAATATCCTAGCATCTGATGGTACATTGTCCCTCATCTGATCTCAATTGGGTCTTTGTCTGAACTTCCATGCATTAGTTATTCATGAGAAAATACTCAGTTATCAGTTGTCACATGCATGCAAGCATTAACAAACTGAATATAGAAAATTTAACAACTTGTTAAATAATCTAACTGGACTTGAATAGTTAGAACTAAGTTAACTGATCCTCTCAATATAGAACTAAACCTTATCTCCTTTAATCAAGGGATAAATTCCTAAATCAAGAGAGAAAATAATTACATGATCTCACAAAGACTTCAAGTTTAATTTTCCATAACTAATTAACTCATGGAGATTAATTGATTAATATTTTAAACTGCTGGTAAGACCAAATTCGTTTTTACTTCCTATAGTTAGACCAAGGACTGCTATAAATAGGAAGAGACCCAAAAATGCTATTTTTAGAACTTTCTATTTTTAGCAGTTTCACCTCTCTCCCAAAGTGGCCAATGACCTCCCTGGCCAAACTGCTATTTTTAGGAGTCCTATTATTATCACATTCTAAATTTAGCATTTCTTGTTGCACACTTTTCAACACTCCCTCTCAATAAGAAAGGGATTATCAACAACCTTGACCCTGTCTCTGTGGAACTCAAAATTTCCTTTTGACAATGCCTTTGTCAAAATATCCGCATTTGTTCCTTAGTTGAAATGTACTACAACATCATGATCCTCTTGACCACAAAATCCCGTAGATGATGATAGCGGATATCTATATGCTTGGACCTGTCATGAAACACTAGATTCTTAGAGAGTTTAATGCAACTTTGATTATCAAAATATATCATCGTAGGATCCATCATCTAACCAAACAATCCCACTAGAATCTTCCGCATCCAGATGACCTCACATGCAGCCTGACTAGTTTCCATGTACTCTGCCTTCGCTGTGCTAAGTGCAACTAATATCTGTTTCCTGCTATACCAAGAAACTGCAATTGACCCAAGGTTGAAGATTCCTCCAGAAGTGCTCTTCCTGTCTGATGGACTACCTGCCCAATTTGCATCCATGAAGCCTTGGAGCTTCACTCCTTCTGTCTGCCTGTACCATAATCCATCTTGTGTAGTGCCGCTTAGATATCTCAGCACATGCTTTGCCACCTTCCAAAATAACTTGGTTGGCTGAACCATAGCTTGAATCAGCTGATTCACCGCAAAGAACAAATCCAGTCGTGTGTTCACCAAATACATGAGTAAACCCACAAGCTGCCTATAAACAGTAACATCTACTACCTCACCTGAAGTAGCATCCTCCTTCCTCTAGTTTCCTACTAGAGGAGTCTCCATGGGCTTGCATATCTCCATGTGGAAGCACCTGAGTATCTCATTGGCATACTTGCCTTGAGACACAAATACTTCTTCATCTCTCTGCCACACCTCCATGCCTAGAAAGTAGTGCATGAGGCCCATGTCCTTCATCTCAAACTCTCTTGCAAGGTCCTCCTTGCAAGACTTGATCAACTGATCATCACCTGTCAAAATTAGATCATCGACATAAAGTACAATAATCAATAGCTTACCTTCTACAATGATGTGGTAGAGGTTCGCATCTGCTTCACTCTTGGTGAAGCCCAACCTGGTGAAATAGTTTTCGATCCTGGTATACCAAGCACAGGGTGCTTGCTTTAGCCCATACAATGCTTTCTTGAGTTGACACACATGTGACTCAAGATCGAAGGTCTCAAATCCCTCTGGCTGCTCTATGTATACCTCTTCCTCAATCTCCCCATTCAGGAATGTTGTCTTCACATCCATCTGATGGATCTTCCAACCCATCTGAGTTGATAGTGCTAGAATCGATCTAATCAATGAGTACATAGCAACAGGAGAAAAGGTCTCATCATAGTCAATCTCATCACCTATGAAAAACCATGGGCAACAAACCTTGCCTTGTGTTTCTCAATACTACCATAAGCTGCTTACTTTACCTTGTAAAGCCATCGGGAAGTAACGGGAAGTAACCACTGACTTGTCCCTCGGTCTAGGAATAACATCCCACACACTGTTCCGCATGATAGAATCATACTCCTCTATCATCGCATCAACCCAAACTAGTTGTTGCACTGCCACCTCAAAAGAAGAAGGCTGGGTCACTACACATTCCCCAACTAGGGCCATGTAGCCAGTGTATCTCTCAGGAGATCTCCTCTATCTGCGCTGAGAGGATGGCTGCCCCACATTCTCTCTCGCATCCTGCATCAATCTACCAGCTTCCCGTGAGTTTTTCCGCCCATCTCTGGAAGACTCTCCAGCAGTGGTGATCTCCACTACTAGAATCTCTGCATGTGGCTGATCCGCATCATTAGGAGGTTCCTCCTCCTTAGGAACTAATAGTTCCTCATCATCACCATGCAACTTGAGCTCCCTCTCAAGTGACACTCACATGGCTCGCTTCTCATCGAACTTCAGATCCCTGTGCACTACGGTCCTCTGATTGGCAAGCAGAAACACATAATAGTTGTGAGGTGTATTTGTGTACCCCACAAGTATTCCCAACTCATCTGTTGGGTCTAGATTCCTTCGAGCATATTTGGTCACATGATAGAAGACTAGTGATCCAAATATGTGGAAGTGACTCACATTTTGTCTCTTCCCCAAAAAAGCCTCCATAGGTATCTTCATCCCCAAAATATGATGAGGACTTCTGTTATGAAGATATACTGTTGTATTGCATGCCTCAACCCACAGATGAAGTGGTAGGCCTTGGTCATGCATCATCGATCGAGTTGCGCCCACAATAGATCTATTCTTCCTTTCGGCCACCCCATTCTGTTGTGGGTTATGAGGTGCCATGAGTTCCCATTTAATTCCTTCTAAAGCACTAAAGTCCTTAAACTGTTGGGAAACATACTCTCCACCATTATCACTCCATAAGGCCTTTACTTTCTTCCCTGATTATTTCTCTGCCAACGCTTTGAACTCACAAAACTTCAAGAAGGTTTCATCCTTCTTTTACATGAAGTAGATCCAACATCTACGAGAAAAATCATCTATAAAAATAACAAAGTGTTGGGTGTGGAGCATGATTGTTGAGAGGTCTTTGTTTCAGCCGGATGTATACCCCAAGAATTTTGTACCTCCCTCCATGCAGGGGAGGCTGATCCCCCTCGGCTGGTGGGTCCGGGGGCCAGCGGTCTCCCGATGGAGGTTTCGGGGGCAGGGCCCCCGAAGCTAAAAACAGATGTAAAATTGCCTTGTAAAAGTATAGTAATTTCTAGTCAATCTGGGCTGTTCATTAGGCAGATGATCTGACGATAGAACTTATGTTTAGTTTAGGGTTTTTTTCCTTAGAAGACAACCCCTCTCTTTGTATGAGGGAATTGTATTGAGGCTGTGTAATAGACGTGTATTCTCTGAGTGAGAAACAGAGAAGTGAGACTATGAGAGAAAACAAAGGATATTACAGCGGATCTGTTGTAGGCTGTGTCTCTTCATTTTGTTGGATAATAGAAAGGAAGGACTGGTTGTTCAGGGTGGACATAGCCCAAACTGGGTGAACCACGTATATCTGTGTCTCTCTGGTTTTATGTGTTTTATGTGTTTATATTTATGCAATATTCTATGTGTTCCATTGCTCTGTAATATATAATTTTCTAACACAAATTACCTTTGCTTAGCGATGGAGGCTGTAGAGAAGGGTCCACATACATCTGAATGAACTCACTCCAGAACTGCTCTTGCTCTACCATCCCGATCATGAAAGGAAGATTTTGCATACTTACCCAAAATACAACCTTTGCATGTGCTTGTTTTCTCTAGCTTGCACTTGGGTAATCCAGTAGAAACCTACTGCATGATCTTCAAGGCCCGATGATGCAAGTGGCCTAGTCTCCTATGCCATAACTTGCCAATATATTGGCCATGCATCAGCTCTACTTTGGTACTCAAAGAAACACAATCTTCTACCTATAACTTATAGAGATTCTTAACTCTAATCCCTATCTGTTTGGTCCGTCCAGTGCCGATATGCCGTAGGAAAACCTTTCCCAAACTAAAGACTACATCATAGCCTTTATCCTCAAGCATAACAATAGGCACAAGATTCTTCTTTAGCCATGGTACATACATAACATTAGAAAGAGAGAGGGGAGAGCCATGCTCCCTCTGAAACACAACTGTACCTTCACCTGAGACATGGTACTTTCTGTCATCGCTCATCTCGATCTATATCTGGAGATCCTTCTCCTCCAAAGTGCTGAAAATAGTCTTGTCACCTAACATGTGGAAAGAAGCTCCACTGTCCAAGTACCAAACACATCCCATGCTAGATGAAACCATGCATGCAATAAGTGAGAAATCTATCTCAAATTGTGAAGCTAATGCATCACCATCAGATTCCTTGGAGGAACCCTTCTTGGACTTCTTCTTTGGGCAACTAGTAGCATAGTGACCCAACTCATGACAATGAAAGCATCTCACTTTCGACTTGTCAAACTTCTTCCCTCCTTGAGAAGACTTGGATTGGGATGACTTCCCTTTCCCCTTCTTAGCTTTAGATGCTAAAGCCAATTTCTCTTCCTCATCATGCTTTGATGAAGAAGCTCCATCTCTGGTGTTCCGTCTGATCTCCTCCTACATCAAATCTGACCATAGTCGTTCCCAATCTGGCTGTTTGTCCCTTACATTAACTGAGTCCTGGTAACTATGCCAACTCTTAGGAAGGCCAAGAAGTGCTATACTCACCATATCATCATCAACAGTAGTGATCCCTATGCTTTCAAGCTCATCTCTACAGTTGGTGAGCTTGTTCAGGAATGTAGTGATCATATCGCTCTTCTCACACTTGAAATTTCGAAGCTTGTCTTTCGGTGCCAGATTCCTCTGATCACTGCTATTCTGATAAAAATATTTCAATGTTTTCCACATTGCAAATAGAGTCTCCTTCCCATGGAGGCTCGAGACTATGTGATCTCGACCTCCCTCTAGGATGTTTCTCCTAGCTCTAGCCACATTCTTCTTCCAGTTTGCAACCTGAGTAGCATCAATAGGTTTAGGGACATCTTGATCAATGTAGTCCTTAATGCCATTATCTTCCAATACTATTTCCATGCGATCCTTCCAAGCTATATAGTTTGAGCTGCCATCAAGGGCATACTCAAGCCTCAAACCAGTGAAGGCCATATGGATGAAATCTGAATTGTGATGAGAACTAGATATCTATATCCCGAATAATAAAATTTGAATTCCTTTCTCTTGCTTGTATACTGTTCCTTGCTTGATTAACCTGTGCTCCGATACCATGTAGAAATTTCACCTATAGATCAAACTGATATATGCAATGTCCTAAAGCATCATACTTGATCTAGTTCTACTAAACATTAAGAAAAAGCAAAATCGATTTCATGAGCATCATCAAGCATAAATACATATAACTGATCAAGAGAAATAATCACACATAACACAAGATATATCACTAGGGAAAGCACCAGCATAAAACCCCAACACTGTATTATCAATCAAGTGTAGATCCTCAACAACATACAAAAAGAATCAGCTCAATAGCTATCCTACTCTCTCTATAATCAAAAGATGAAAATCATGGACTACCTAGGCCTCATTATATAGGCTGAAAATTTACCTAATCATACCTGCTGTCACCTTAGGTCCACCTACATAGTCATAGAAGAAAATAGATTTCTTCCTCATGCAAGGAATACTTACTAGAAATATCCTAGCATCGGATAGCACACTGTCCCTCATGTTATCTCAACTGGGTCTTTGTCTGAAATTCCATGCATCAGTTATTCATGAGAATATACTTATTTATCAGCTGTCACATGCATGCAAGCATTAACAAACTGAATATAGAAAATTTAACAACTTGTTAAATAATCTAACTGGACTTGACTAGTTAGAACTAAGTCAAATGATACTCTCAATATAAAACTGAACCTTATCTCCTTTAATCAAGGGATAAATTCCTAAATCAAGAGAGAAAATAATTGCATGATCTCAAAAAGGCTTCAAGTTTAATTTTCCATAACTAATTAACTCATGGAGATTAATTAATTAATATTTTAAACTGCTGGTAAGACCAAATTCGTTTTTACTTCCCTGATATGTGACCAACAATGTGGTCATGCAAGAGGTAGAAAATTAGATGGATAAGGGATTGTCAATATTTCTTCATTGAGGAAGAAATCCCCTTGGCATATTTTTCTGTAGAGTATCATATTATATGATTTGAAGAGCCACAAGGTGACAAAAGCTAGATCATGTGCACTTTCCCACTAAGGATTTCCATGGATATGATCCTAGATGAATTTTCAAGCAACATTGCGAAAGGATTGGTCATAATACGAGGTACTCATCAATGTCCACAACAAAATATGAGAAGATAAAGAACTAGTACAACATGAACATGAGGGCACATCCAAGGATAGAGTCTATTTCACCCCAAGATCAACTAGCTCAAAACTTGCAGGTACAGGACGAGGAGATGATAACACCTGAAGAAAGGAAAGTAGCTCCTAATAAGAGGATCATGTATGACTCGACATGCGAGAATACAAGGAAATCAAAAGTAAATCCTTTATACATAGGAGCTACCCAAGTAGAACAAGAGAGGAGAGAAGAAGAAGAATCAAAGGAGAAGAGGAAAAATAAAGAGTTTCTCCAGAAGAAGGAGGAAGAAGAAGAGAAGAGAAGGATAGAAGAAGAACAACAAATGCAGTCATATGAGGAAGAAGCAACGTGGAGATTAGAAGGAGAACAACTGACTCAAGATATGGAAGAAGAAGATCGAGACGAAGAAGATACCATCCAACCCATGGATGATGAACCAAGAAATCTAGAGTAAGCTCACCTTATAAGTGGTTAGCTTCCATTTGAGGAAATGGGGATCACACCTCCACTGATCGATAGGGTTATGGATGTATGCAGTGTAATGTTTGATCAACTTAAGAAGAGGATCATGCAACAAAGGGAGAGACACTTGCCCAATGATCCTCAAAATCTAGTTTCAGTCTCTATAGAGAAGGTGATAACCTCCAACAATAGAAGGAATCCCAGAGATATTATGGTGGAAAATGTTGAACTCGCTACAACAACACAGGATAATTATGAGTATGTGTTATGAAACCAGCTTGCAAAAAGATAGAAAATATAGATCAATGACTTAGAAATCAGCCTCTTCAAGGGGGAAACCTCCTTTACATTACACAAATGAACAATTCTTGGATGATACAAATGAAAATGCCTCCTTTCTATATAAAGGAGTCTAAGGGGTCATAATACAATCAGAGTTGACATAACAATAATAATGTAAGGGAACAACAATAACAATAGTGGGCTTCTGTGTGGCACAATAATAAAAATATGAGTGCTACATGGGCACAAAAATATAATAAGGGGGTTTCACTAATAACAATAAGGGGTTACACTAGTAGTATAGGGGCCTAACATGCCCCTCTCCTTCAAAAAGTGTTGTCCTCAACGTTTGAGTAGCTCTGGATGCTTCTATATAAAATTACCATCCTTCCATGTGGAATCTTCAGCCGGTAAGTTCTTTCACTTGATGCGATACTCTGAAATTGATTGATTTCTTAGCTATCAACTTCTCGATTTTGTGAATGCTTCACGTTCCAATATGATTTTTCCTTCCTTGTCAAGTTCTGTCAATATTGTTGGAACTAGGATCTTCGGTAACTTTTGAATGAATTCCCACCCTGCTTCGCCATTCTTCCATTCATCCCTTTCTTTGTTTATCAAATTTGGTTGGATAATTATACCAACCTCTACCATTTCTGCAACCATATGTTCAATTTCACTCCTTTGGGCATATGGATATCTATAAGGCCTAATGTTTGGAGGAACACTTCCTGGAAGTAAATGAATAACATGATCATGATCACGAATATGTGGGAGACCTTTGGGAGTCTCAAATACCTTGGAATAATTGTCCAAGACTTTTTTAAGATTTGGAGAAATAGATGATTTCGATGTGGGAACCATTAGAGAACATAATTGTGCAATTACACCTCATTGTTCTTTATTTAGAATCTTTGTCATTCCGTTAGAGTTGATTATCTTTCTTGGTTTCCCTGTGATACCCCTTAATTCAACTTCCCTTCCTTTCGAAGAAAATTTCATGAAAATCTGTTGAAAACTAAAAGCTATTATACCTAAGGGTTGTAGCCATTGGTATCCTAGTACAACATCGGCACCACCCATTGGAATGGAAAGAATCGGGCTATTCAATACATATTCTCCCATGGATAGCTTGATATTATGGCACTTTCTAGAGCATTTTACGGTTCCTCCACTTACAACCATCACTTGAGACTCTGGTGTTAGATATAGGAAGCAATTCAATTCCTTGGCTATCTTACAATGAAAAAAATTATGTGTACTACTCAAATCAATCAACACTATTACCTTTTTCTTCTTGATATGTCCTTCTATCTTTATAGTTTTATGAGTGGTAATTTTGACCAATGCATTACAAGATATGGTCAGATTGATTTCTTCTTTCTCTGGGTTTGGTTCATGGTGAGTATCATTTTCTTTTGATGTTTCTTGATACTTTTCTTCCTGATATTTCAGTGCTTGAACCTTCTTCTTCTTGATATGTCCTTCTATCTTGAGCATTTGAGGAGTGGTAATTCCTGTCATTGAAATACAAGATAAGGTTGGATTCATTTGTTCTTTCTCTATGGTTGGTTCCTAGTGTATATCCTATTCTTTTAACGTTTCTTGATCCTTTTCATCATTAGGAGGCCTTTCTTGTAGCAGCTTTGTTCCAGCTTCTTTCGAACCTTCCATGTCTTTGTTCCAACTTCTTTCGAACCTTCCATGTCTTTGTTCAAATCTTCCATGCCTTTATTCCAATATACTTTCATACCATCGATATCAACTTCCATGGCATAGATAAAACTATTTATATTTTGCTTCTCTAGAATATCATTTACCCTTATATTCAATTTTTGAATGTCTTCAATGTGCTCTGCCATTGAACCCTTTTGTTTTAGATTTATTAATTGGCTAAAGAAGGTGTTACTCCTTGTATCCTCATAATATGCTATCATTTCCTCGGTGAAAATTGACCACGTGACAAGTGGTTTACGAGAACAAAGCCCTTTATACCATAAAAATTGATTCGATTCTAAATAATCAGATGCAATACATACCTTTTGTAATAGTGGTACACCAGATCCTTGCCATCAAACTTCCTCATCTTGTTTTTTCTTGATTTTAGGAGCTCGATCTTGAAACGAATATAACTCTGTAATTTTGGATCTTTAAGTTCTAAAATTTCAGCCTATAATATCCCTCTGAGTCCTCTTTCTAACTCCACAAGTCTGATCACAATTGGATTCCCGAAGAAATATTTATTCCCAATCTCCCATGATGGACTAATTATAGACTAGTTCAGTAGAGTGAACTTGTATGACGTGCCACATGTCATTGTTTCAACCTTAGGTTCTGAAAATTATACCCAAACAAAGTACATTCTGTCCTTTATCTCTAACATTTTATGCAATTTCAATCTGATGCTCAGAAAGAAATTTATGACGATTTTCCCAAGATCGTTTGTTTAGGATGTAATTCGGGAGTCTGCAAAAACCCTAACTTCCTCAGATCATATATCCAACAATCTAGTGAGACAAGATCTGGAATTTGGATTCAAGGTTTATACCAATTTATTCTCAAATGGGTTTTTGTTTTAGCTTTTGAAACTTCATAGAAAAAAATATATAGGGAAAATTCCACGATGACCTGTTTTAGATGAAATTTTGGAGCTTGCAAAAACCCTAACTTCCTCAGATCATATCGCCAAAAATATAGTGAGAAAAAATCTGAATTTTGGATCCGAGGTTTAGGGAGATTTCGTCTAAAATGGGTTTTTTTTTGAGCTTTTGAAACATTTCAGAAGAAAAGTTATAACGAAAATGCCATGATGGCCTGTTTGGAGTAGCGAAACCCTAGAATCCAAAGCTCTCATACCAAATGTTATGAAGCCAGCTCACAAGAATATAGAAAAGATAGATCAACGACTTAGAAATCAACCTCTTTTAGGGGGAAACCTCCTTTATATTACACAAATGAACAATTCTTGGATGATACAAATGACAAGACCTCCTTTCTATATAAAGGAGTCTAAGGGGTCATAGTATAATCAGAGCCGACATAACAATAATAATGTAAGGGCGCAAAAATAACAATAGTGGGCTTCTATGGGGAACAATAATAACAATATGGGTACTACATGGGAACATAAATATAATAAGGGGGTTACACTAATAACAATAAGGGGTTACACTAGTAGTATAGGGACCTAACAATACTTGTTGAATGAGAATGTCAGGCTAAGAAGAGAACTTGTTGTAATGAAGTAATAGGTGGAACATCTTACAGTAGAGAATCAACCATTGTCACCATAAATATTCAACATCGCCGAGTGGGAATTTGCCATGCAGGAAGAGTTTGGGCCAATGGAGGACACCATGGTGTGATTGTACAATGAGATGATTCTTTTACAACAAGTCGTGTCTCCTATGTTAGTATTCAAAAGAAGGTACAAGAAGCAGTGAAACTCCCGAAGGTAGCAAACAAAGAAATAGATCATCTTCAGGAGTGGGCTGCCAAGTATCTAGATGATTTATACCATTTTGAAAAGAAAGATAGGATTTTCGTAGAGATGGATAGAGTTTAGTTGAGACTCCAACACCAAAACTACATGTGCCTTGGAGAACAATCGATTACTATTATTGTCACAAATAATCGACTACACAATGTGTTTGAGCCTATAAAACAGAAGCATGGGATGCCTTGATAGGTACACATGAATAAATCAGACACAAGGAGATCATCTTCTTGGAGATCCAGCAATACATTGAGAAGATCAAGAAGATAAAAGAATAGGAAGGTTTGGAGGTAACCAAAGACATTATTCCGCAGTATTCCATTGCACCAGTCAAAGCCCATATGAAGATTTCATGGCTATGGAATAATGTACAGTCAAACTCCAAGAACATATTGACAGAGGCACTAGAGGTTAATATGTGCTATAGTGACTTGCTAGTTTGGGTCAAAGACACGTCCATGGAGATCTAGGCTTGGTACACATACATTACGAATGAGCTCCATGTAGAAGAAAATGAATTTTCAATTTGATGAGTCTTTTTCCCATTATAGTTTTATCTTATATAGTTGTAATCTCATTTGTAATTTGTCTTATGTAATAAATGTTATGTAATGAAGTCCAAGTGACACATGTGGAATGTCAATATATACAAATTGGAATGTAATGTGTCATGTATAGAATATGAATAGTCATAAAAGAAAAATATTCATGAGAAATATCAAAGGGCATTGTTACTTGTTATAAATAACTCCTCATAACTCAAGCACATGGGATTTTTTGGAAGTCTTAGATTCTAGAGGTCTTGCCTTGGCTTCCTCTGTAAGACATATGAGATAGATCATTCTTTGGAGAAACAAGTTGTGGCTTTGTGTTCCACTATTGGATACAATGTTTCATATATGTAACAATGTACTTGGGATCTTACACCTTTAATCAGAAGATCAATGAGTCGACACTTCTTCATACATGTATAATAGAAATAGTTGGACAATTTTGGTTATGTTTATGGTATATGTTGTTTTAATTACATACTAAGTTAATGAACTAATTCATTTCTTAGCTATGGCTAATATTAAATGAGTGATGTTATGATTTAACGATTTTTCTTTATTATGTGGAATAATCTATAGGTGTTCAAAAATCCTTTATCTTACTTCACGGGCCCCCCTTTAGGATAGTACTATTACTTTTCTAACTGGTGGCTCCTTTTCCTCACCAACCATGGAAGTCTGCCTTGTACACCTTACATTGGATGTCTCACAAAGCTCACGTTCTTGTTTCCCCAAATTTGTATTGTGTTATCTTTTGTTGAATTGTAACTAGGAAATATCTTTAAACCTTTCCAATAGTGGACAGATGATATGACCAGATGGGAATCCTACACCAAACAGTGTGAGGTCTAATTGCGACTTCACATCGGGGAGATACCCTTACAATTGGCAACATCCAACACTGTCAACATTTTTGGCACTAGAAAGAGGTTATATGACAAGTTCATCCTTTGAAGTATGTTTGAGCCTCTTACCTTTAATGGCTACATCCTAAATCATAATCCCTTGGTGTTTTTTCAAAGCTTTATATCTTTCAATCCCCAACGATTTTTTACATAAATTGTCACATTTTAAATTCGATGCTAAGGGTACAATAACCGTCCTTAATTACATAGTTGAATTCATTCATTTTTTTTTCAAGTGGTGTTTATTCTGAAGAAATCATCGTACGTCTATTTACCCTTACATGGATGTTCATGCGAAGTAATGGTGCTATTCTTTACCCACTACTTCTATTTCAACTTTCAAACATTTCGTTAATGAGCTTCGTCATGTTTTTGATAAATATGAAGATCACGATGTTATTGATCAAATTGATCAAATTAGAATGGAATTGAATGAATCTTTTGAACAATTTTCTGACCAATTCCTACATCTTTTTTTTGAATTTCTAAATGAGGACATGGATTGGAAATTCTTGGATGAGAAGCTTCATTTCTTAGTTAGTATGTCAAGGAAATATTTTAAATGAGACTCTTGATGTCCTCTTGATCTAGAAGATTCTAAGCATCCTAAGGAAGAAATATATATGTTTTTTGTCTTATGTACTCGCCCTTTTGATGTTCTGTATGTTGGACCTGAACCAATCACTCAACCAGAAGATCAATTTGCTAATGAAGAATTGATTTTTATTTCACATATTGTCCATAATGGTGATTCATTTTATCTTATCAATCAACCTTCTTTGAATCTTGATATCTCATCAGTTGACCTTTCACCCGTTGATAAAATTGAACCCTTGGATGATCATGATCCTCATGACTTCCTTTTCTCCAAATTATATGGTGATGATCATTCAAGTAATATGGATGAATCTTTGTTCTTACATGAAGATTTGGATTTGTAATAATTTCAAATTGAGTCTAATGTGATTATCAAATATTTTATTTCATGTATACCTCATGTTGATCAAGAAGATGACATGATTATCATTTAATGTTTTGCAGTAATGTTGAAATCCATCTTATTTTGAATCTCATGATTCAAATATTGACTCTTGTTTTGATAAGAAGCTAACCGTGTTTTCTTATAGTTCAAATTTGTGTCAGGTGAATATGATACTTCAACCGGGAAGCTGAAAGCAAGCCATGAGACTCACATTGATTTAGGATTCTCTTTTTAATACTCTGTTTTGTTTATGAATAATGTGCCCTTGCTTATCTATGTGTGTAGAGTAAGATAAGGGGAAAATGTTTAGTGATCAAAGCATTAGAGGAATAAAACCTATCTTTGAAGGAGCAACCTCCTCTACTCTCAATTCATCAGGATCCCTCTTCCAATTGTTGAAAAATAATAAGTGGATATGCAAAGTCCTATTCAAAAAGAAAAGAAAACATAAAGGGTGAAAGAAGAGAAAGGCTTCCTAGATAGGTAGGTGAAGCAAGAGACTTCACCAAGGTACTGTCTAGGCTCGCTAGCTGATGAGAACGAGTATTGCAACAAGAATGCTACAACTCCTGGGGCTACCAACTTTACTTTATCAACTCGGGGGTCGTACAAACTTGGAGGTGACAGTGCTGTATACACAAGTAAATGTGATGGGTCTGCTCTTTGTCACTGCTAAGCTAGCGATAGATCACTAATGTTTTTCAAACTAGACTTTTATGAATTCAGAAGAAGCTTGATTACCAATAAGGAAAAGAGAAATCTACACTAAGGGAAAGCTTGTCTATTGTAGTGAAGAAAAAGTCTAAATTTAAATGATAAAACACATCATTTTTCTAACTAAATGCTAAGAGGCTTTGCTTCAAAAGAGTGCTAAGTTAACATGTATGCAATCCTACCATCCTAAGCATGCAATTTGAAACATCAAACATTCTACTGTTGTGCATGTAAATGACCAAAGTAACTTTGTTTTTCTTTTTGTCTTTTTTGTGTGCAAGTGTGAAAGCTAACTTCTTTTGGTGATGTAGTAGGGGGTTTAAGGATGATGGTGAATGACCAGAAGGATTTGGAGACAAGTAGGGGTAATCTTCTAGCTTCCTAGGGAATTTTCCACAATTCGGCCTCAAAACATGTCACTACAAGATATCCTAATGAGATCTATATGATGTCTTGAATTCCTACAGGATCCCCTGTATTCCTACAACATACATCCGATAGAAAAAGGAGGGATTTTGAAGGTGATGGAAGGATTAGGGAAAGTGGTTGGTGGATGGAATGAGGCAAGGGAGTGCATAGGACTACTTCAGAACTCAAAACCAGATTTGGGAGATGGTTGAATTTTCTCAACAAGCTTGGAGAAGTACTCTTGTGAAATGATGGAATTGGTGAGGGTTTTGGGTGAAAGGAAGGAGTTATCATGGATGGATGAAGTTGGGATGAGATTACTAATCATGAAATATCTATGTACTACTAAAACTCCTGCATTGTATCAAACATTGACATTTGTCCATAAATCATGTAAACAAGAAGGATTTCAATTAACTAAGGAAAACATAATTTCATGAGCTAGCTGCCTATTTCACACATGAGGGAAAACTTGCAGAATAAGATGAAACATTGATGAGATCTGAAGTAAAATTAAAGATAAAAGAAGTTATAAATAAATCCTATTCTTGCAAATTGATCAAATGCTAGACTAAGTACAACAAACCCTAAATTCCACGAGAAACTAGAATTCTGTCTTTTTGGGGTTGCATAGGGGTTCTTTCCTCAAACCATGATCCCTGAAGGAAGGAGTGAGACCAAATCCACCTACTGATAGCTTTGTGATGTTCCTTTATCTCTTCTAAGCTATTTCTGAAGTAAAGTACAAATGAAAGCAAACTAATCAAATCTACAACTACTTGCAATGAGATAATTCTAAAGACAGTTCAACCATTAATCTATGAAATTGACTAAGCATACAAATACAAGAAGAGGAACCTTTGCTACTAGGGTTGGGTCCTAACCCAAGAGCTTTAGCCCTCTAAGTCAACTCAGTGCTGGATCAAGGAAATATTCATTCTTGTTATCAAATCAGAAAATTACAAAACAATGCCTTCCACAAGTCTTGAACTCGAAATGGCTAGTGTTTTTTACAATGAAATTTTGAACCCTAATGAGGCCCTAGGCCTCTTATTTATAAAAATTAAGTCTCCAATGAATTCCTTAAATATAGGGAGGCTCAGCTCCCAAACTCAAGATAAACTAGCTCGTTGACTATCACTTACTTGGTTTCCTTTTGATCTCCATGACTTGGCTGCTTGTACTCAGAGTTGGTGTGATTGATGGAGGAATATTCAAATGAGTGAGGAGTAAATGAGGAGGATCTACCTCCTAAAATCTCTCCTCCTTGTATCATTCGAGTTTCAACCCTTAATTAGCTAAAATTTCCATATTTTTCTCTCAAAAACCTGTAATCAATGCATATTATTCCATTAGGCATAATATCTCACTTTGACTCATCTCATTAAGAAAAATACAATCAAAATATTTAATAAATTATGAGAAGAGTTGATTTGAATAAGCTAGGAGGTGGATTAAGGTCCATATAGTTACTCAGTGATGAGGTTCATCATCATGCCCCTACTGAAAGTGTTGCTCATCCTCTGAGTAACTCAATCAATATCCATGTCCTTCATTGCTCTAGTGACCTCCCTGACATCCCATGCTTCTATTGTAGTTTCCTCTTCTCGTGCATAGAATCCCGCCTTCCTTTCTATATCCTCCCACTTATTTATTTCTTCCTATTCCTTCCTTCCTTCCAACATCCTGAGATCAGTGGTGGACTGAGTCTCAAGCCAATCCAATATACTTTGAGTCTTTTTAGAGCTTGCTTGTACATGGATGTCCTGTTCAGTGCTTCTCTCATTATTTAAGGAGAATGGTACTCTCGGATTTTCAAGTTGTAGGGAAGAGTGTTCCATATCCTTTGGAAAGCTTGCAAGTTGTCATCCCCTAATAGTCTAAACATGTCCTCAAAGTGTGTTACTGATTGCTCTTGGGTAGCAAGGTACTTACGTCCAAGTTGAGGGTCATTTTCAATCAATTTATGGGTGCTGATGACAACCATTGGATTTGACTGCTCAACTCTTATCATGAGAGGTTATGTTTCTTCCCTTTCCATTATTTTCTTTATTTCTGCAGCCCTTGCTTCCTCATGGTTCATCCACGATTCCAAAGCCATCAACTGTAAGTCCCCTAGTTTTGAATTAGGGTCCCACACATTCAGATCTGTCAAGGCTAAGTTATGTAGGTAGAAATCAGATAATTTAGCCCTATCCTCCAATGTGCTTTGATAAAAAAATATCAATGAATTATCTATAATATTGGAATGGCATAGTGCCTCTCTTTTCTAAAGTCTTGATTTGGAACTACATCCACTGTTCCCTAAGATACAATGCATAGGAATTAGCTGGCATCTTGCACTGGATTGCCTCTAAGGATAGACTGGCCATGGATGCCAATTGATTCTCTCTCTCTTGTAGTTGTCCTCTTAACCATGCATTTTTTGCCTCCAACTGAGATTTCATCATTACCTCTCTATCCCTTAGGCTGCTCAGTTCTCTAACCATCTCCTTTACTTTCTCCTCCATGTGACCTATGTCCTCCACTCCTTTGTATTTGGCAATTTGCATTCATCTATGTGTTCTTTCCCTTTCTTTCTCAAGCTCAAAGAATAATGGGATGGAAAATTTCTGTGGGATGACCCTGCCCCCTTCAATGAACTTGTAGTAGGAGTCAAGGTTAGGTTGAGGACTAGGTTCCCTCAGCTCTGGATCCTCCTTTTTTGTTTCTTACTGAATGCTACCTTCTTTGTCCAATTTCTGATTTTCCTGTAGGTTTAGCAGAGTTTCCTGTAGGATTGCATCTACTTCCTGTAGGTCCTTCTGTGTATCATGTAGGAGGCCTTTTCCTTTGGATGAGGTCAATCTAGTGATAGGCCTCCTAACATAAGTGATGGGAGACTTGGGAGAGTCTTGTCCTAATGATCATTCTCCTTGGTTTTTCATAAGAGGATTTATCTCTTCTTGCTTTTTGGGTGAGTATTCAATGACAATAGGAACATTGGTGGGAGTTTGAGGTTTTCCTTGCCTTATTCTTGTACTTTTTCTTGTCCTAAAGTACAATGGATTTTGTCTCTATCTCTTCCCTTTTTGTTTGATAGGGGTACTAAGGGAAGTGAAGGCAGCTACTACCTCTTTCTCAGTGGGTTCTAGGGATACCTTGGGTGATTCTTTCTTATTTTCTATCTCCCCCTTTCCATTCCCCTTCTCATCTTTATCTTTCTCCTCTTCTTATCCCTCTAGTTCCTTACTCTATTCATTAGTTTCCTCCTTTGCATCTTCTTCTATCTCTTCACCACTTTCCTTCTCATTTTCTTCCTCTTCTTCCTCATCTATTTCCTCTTCATCCCTCTCCATTTCTTCTTCATCCTTCTCTGTTTCTTCTTCATCCCACTGTTAGTGGGAATTTTGTCATACTCAAGGGCTTTTATGCCTTCCTCTGTCTTCATGTCTCTAAAAGTTTCCCATGTGATAGGGAGTCTGAGGTTTTAGAGGGAATATTATACGATAAGTCTAATTAACCCATGATGGGCTAGTTGTTGATGGTTTCCTTCCTACACCTTAATGCTCATATCTATCACTGATTGAAGAATGAAGTAGGGTATTAAGAATCTATTTTGAGGAGGTGTGTCTGCTCCAAACCTCAACTCTTGGAGAAGCCTAAAGTGGTATCCATATACCACACTATACCTACCTTCACATGATATATGTTTTATAAGGTGGTAGCTAATTTCATTCCAAGGATATGGTAGGCTTGCTCTTCTGACTCCAATTTTGTCTTCCATGGCCTCCTCTCCTTATAAAAGAATTTCTTCTTTGCAAGTTGGCTATTTCCCTTCTCCTCCTTTCTCTAAGGCATCCCTAAAGGAAGGGTGGTGATTTTGCCTATGATTTCAGGGGTGATTTCTATAGAGAGGCCTTTCACCATGACAGTGGCATGGGTCCTAGTCAGTGGAATGAGGGAGAGAGAAAACCTCTAGCTACTTCATCATCGTATCCCATCAATTTATCAAAGAAACCAATCCAATTGTGCCTTGTGAATATCTCTAGTACAGGAGGGTGTTGATGAATCCTCATTGTGTTGATGGGTTCCCTCTTATTAAATCCACCTATCATTTTCTCTAATGGATGGAGGCTTTTATATTTCTGATACCAAATTTAATGAATCAGGAATTTTAAATGAAAATTCTGTGTGTATAATTCCCCTAGACTGCAACCTTTTTCAACACAATAGAAGGATTTTCTATATTCTTTTCACTTGGAAATTGTGGGAGAGAATAAAGCCTACCTCCTTATCACTACTTGATGAAGCCAACCTCTATTTTTCCCTTATAGAACTGCTCACTGCCAATCCTGTAGGTGTTGTTCTGTATCCTGTAGGATGTCCTATAGGATTTCATATAGGATCCTGTAGGTGCTCCTGTGCAGGGAAAAAATGAATTCTACCTTTCTTGTAGACTGTTAGAGGGCCAAGAGTGAATTTGCTAGTGTGTAGCCTCGAGAATGCGAATATGCATGGAGATCAACATTTATTTCCTCATATGGGTGATTTGGGTGGGGTGTTGTGCTGGCAGCCGAGGTACACATATCTATTTTTGGACCATTGGTTTCACTATCACATCATCATTCTCCTCACCTTGTAATCAACTCCCACTTCAAGCATCCCTATCTTAACCACTTTCGACCTCATTTCTCCTTTTCCTTGATTTTACTACTACCACATGTGTAAGGAATAACTATATTCTTCTCGTTGACTGAGCGAAGGTGGCCAAGTTAATTGGCCACCTTTCGCTTATAAACCAATTCCTTCACAAATTTTAAATTTTTTATCATATTATGCTAATGAGAGAGTGGAAGAATATACTTACTTGTGGTAATGATGCCTTGATGTTGTTTACTGAAGAATCAAGTCCTTGTTGTGTACTAGTTGCATGTGTTTTTCTCCTCTCTTTTTTATTTATTATTTTCGTCTGATATTTTTCTTTGATGTGAAGGTATTAGGTGTTGATGCTGATGATCCTGATGTTGCTGCTAAGCTCTGGAGGAGCTTCTTTGACCTTTGGATCTCCATGGTTGAAGCTAACTGCAACCTGTGATTTTTTGTTTTGGGGGATAGGCTGCTACATGATTTCCTACATGATGTCCTATAGCTGCTTCTCCCTCAAAATTTCTTAATCATTTTCCACTTATGGAGCATGAGGATGGTTGGCATGGGAAGAGACGGGGTCTAGGTATTTGTGAATGAGGAAAATAGCCTTCAGGTGTTGTCCCTTTATTCTCTGGATTCATCCTCTTTTCTCTATTTTTTGTTTTTTTTTTTGAAAACTATGATTTTTGAAACTGACTTCTTTTGGATGAATGCGGGGGTGATCATGATGGAGAGAGGTATGGTGATGAGATGGTGAAGTATAAATTTATTTTCTGACATGGGTAGGTCATCCCCTTGCTTTAGGGTTACTTCCTTTAGGATTCCCAAGCCACTGTAATTCCTATCTGATCATCCTATAGGTTTTTAGGGAATCCTGTAGGTTTATAGGGAATCCTGTAGAAAACACAGAACCCTTGCAAAATGAGATAAATGAGTAGAAAAATGGATGGAATGATGAAGGATAATGAATGGAGAAACAAAAAAATGAATTGGATAGGTCCCCTTTGATCCTATCATGTTGCTCAAATCCTCCTCCTGTTGACCTGCAAACAATATTTTCAAAATTTTCTTTTATCTTTTTTAAATATATTAATTTTTCCTTTTTTTTTTTCTTTTTTCTTTTTTTGTAAAGCAACTAGTTTACCTCTAAGAGGTTTTTACCCCAGAATATATATATATCTATATCTATAAACAAATCCTATATATATATGGTTTTTACCCAGATATATATATCTATATATATATATGGTTTTACCCAGATATATATATATATATATTATATATATATATATATATAATATATATATATATATATTTGACAACATTGGTCTACCTTAAGAGGTTTTCAACCCAACAATGGGACTTAGGCACCTCATGGAGGTTTTCACCTGAGTCTCCTTATTTTTTTTGTTTTTTATCAATTTTTTTTTTCTTGTTCAGTGACTTGATGAGGTGGAAGTTGAGACTTGCTCCACCACCATCATTTTCTTGCTGATACCATCAATGAATTCTTGCTTTGATGATGGCTTCTTATTGTTACCGGCAATAGTGTCCACTTAGAGCTGCTATTCCCACTAAGACTGGTAGCTATCTTAGAACAAACAAGTTAAAACTACTTTCGTTTTCCTTTATGAAAAATAGACAAGAGGGGAACATAGGACACCAACCTTTGTCTTGCGCTTGGTTCCTTGCTCGGTTCCTCTCCTTATCGATAGATCCTTGCCTCTCCTTCTTTGTCTACATAGCTCCAGAGATCACCTGTGGGATCAAAGTAGCATAATACTATCGAAGAACAGAGATCTATATTCATAAACAACACAGGACCATATATGTATTAACCACACAAATGCATATACAATAAAACATACACGAATGTGGAGGAAAACTTGAATAGATTTATTAATATCAAGAATAGAAAGAGGATTACAACCAATTGTTCTGACCCAGCATCATCCTCCAACAAGAAAGCCCTTCTTCACCTCAAGTAAAGCTTAGATCACCCAACACTATGATATTACACCAGAAAACCAACAACACTTCTCTACAAGATACAAGGTTCCAGCCTCTGGATCTCTATGATGAGGGATCCATATATAGATGATTGTAGAGGGTGAGTCAGCTTCTGGGATTTTGATTAGTGTCCTCTCTCTGGTAGTTCTTGATTCCACTTGGAGATTGATGGTCTCTTACTCATCCCTGGTCAAAATCAAAGAGGTAAGAGTCACATGGGAAGTTTATGGAAGATTCCATGATCTTCCACCTCGCAAACTGTCCCTGCCATTTGTCCATTCTCGCCCATCGCACCCTATAGAGGGCCCATCCACTATGCATCACACCTTTTACACTGGGAAGGTGATATGCATCACACCCTCTACACTGGGCATTCAGTATGGTCCAGTTTTGACCATTTCTGAGCAATTGTCTGTGGAGAACTTCTAGGAGATGATGTAATCAGCTCACCTTGTTCCTTTAGGTAGTGAAGCAACACTTTTAGCGACTTAGGAGCCCTTATTTTATGGACGTTTATGATTGGGGTGCAGTGCCCAAAAATTTCTATAACATTTGCCCCCTAAAGCATGAGGTCGTTAATCTTTTGATGTCAGGTGAAATGCTTTACCATGAGGATCCGAAGTTTTTTCGAGTTGGGAGGCGACCTGTAATAAGATACAATACAATACATTATATTCATAATATTTTTCATGATCTAGCTGAGGCAGGCATTCCCATGCTCAGCTTTATAAATTCACTTTCATGTACATAGGACAGGCAACCATCTGTGTAGCAGACTGATGATTCGGACGGAGTCATCATCCTTGATTTGGATGATCATCTATTCAGTAATGATGTACATTTGATGTCTTTATATTCCTGAATATATCGCAGCCCGAATGGATGAAACTAGATCCGGGGTCTTCAAAACTCATTCCATCTTCACTCGGAGTACAAGTCGATCCATGTGAAAAATGTTCTGGAGTCGAACATGAAAGACATCACCTGATTACCAGCCAATGATGTAAGCTATTAACAAGCACGAGAGGAGTCACCAATAATGACAATGACCCTCAAGGTACTACAGTACAATTCACGTGGTGTGAAAAAGGACTTGGCGTCGAACACCACGCAAAATCTCTCGGTCTAAGGCCATTGATGTAAAACTATCGCCGAAAGTGAGAAACTTGGCATTAGGGCATGTAAGCTTCAAAGTACTGAAAGGGGTTGTTCCTAAGTCAACTTCTTGGATAATGAGCTGATGTCGACAAGAAGTGACCCATCGTAGGAGGGCCTTAATGAATC